>UELU01136079.1:0-48490 GCA_900490025.1 Megastigmus dorsalis | reverse complement strand
TTACAAACTGCTAAGATTGCTGCTAAGCTAGAAAGAATACTTGACTATTTCTAAAATGATTTCACAACTTTCTTTAGCCTGCCATAAGAAATTGGAAACTAATAAGAAATTGTTTATCTAATTTGCATTACTGGAACAAATGGAAGCTTTGACAGGAATTCTTAATGTCAAATTTAGATAATACCAAAAATGTAATAAAGTTTGATAATGAATTCGACGTTATGCAGCAAAAAATATATTTCACTTTTTACATTTATCAAAATTATCAAAAAGAGATTATACAGATACAGTAACCCAAGAGATTCTATTTTATAATAGAATTTGATTCAAGTATAAATATATTGTGCTGGGGTAGAAACATCATACTTGCCACAAGTTTTACTTTTTTAAAGGTAATTTTTATAGAATTCACTACTTTCTTAGAGACTATAATGGATAATATATAAATTACGGTGTTCTGAATCTATCAACAGCGTAATAAAATATTTATGTGAAAATTACCAGAAACTACCGCGAATTTATTTGGTAGAGGCTACAAAATGTAACGTAGATCCAAGCTTTGATAAATGCTTTTTTAACGACCTTTTTATACAAATTATTAATTAAAAATTTAAATATCAAAGTTCAATCATTCAGTTCAGATAAGATGTTATTAACATTAACATATAAGTAAAAATGAAATTCATCTTAAATCCGCATAAAATTCGCTTCATTTATAAAATACCTTTTTTTACATACGAATTATATTAATTTGGTAAAGGAGAATGCCCACTGATATAGGTAATTGTGCCCCCTTACGGTAAACCTTAGTTAACTGTATGATTGCATAAATTACCAAATAAGAAACATTTTCCAAAAAGAATTTGCTGTCTAGACCAAAGGGAAACTGAGATATGCCTTAAAAAATAACATGGGTAGTATACCTATAGATATTGACGTCCGACTGTACTCGGAACTTTTCTACTAATATTATATGTCTATAGATATACTGCCCATGTTAATTTTCAAATTTTAGCAAGGTATATCTCAGTTTCCCTTTAGTTTAGACAGCTAATTCTTTTTGAAAAATGTTCCTTATTTTGTAATCTATACAATCATACAAATAACTAAGATTTACCATGAGTGGCACAATTACCTATATCCGTGGTCATCCTCCTTTCCAGGATTCTCATACGAGATCTCAATTTCCGATCAGTACTGATAAAACAAAGAAAACATATGCAGCCGTAAACAATAATTGTTAATTTTCATGATTTAAACTTTTAAATTTATCGTAATACAAAAAATTAATGAACTGCACATTTTCTTTTGGAATACTTTATGAATATACTTGCTGGAAAAAAGAATTCTAAAAGAAAAGAATGCGTTTTGCTTATTGGGTACTTATATAACTCAGCTTATAGGCTGCTCAGAGCCTTAAAATAATTTTGCAAAAACAAAACGAAAGTAGAAAGAGGAGCTTTAATGCACTTATTCTATATTGTTTATTAGCTCATATCATTTCTACTTTATCTTTTGCGGGTTGAGTTATCAACAATAATAGGCTCATAGTTCGCCTCATAGCTTCAAAAACTTTAAGCCTTAGGATGAACTGCATTTCATTAAGTTTTTTTTTATAATTTGATGTCAAAAAACAAATCTCAGAGCTTTTTTGAAAGTATTTTTACAAAATCACGTAATGGTTGTTTACTAGTCACATTTATTTAATGTTAGAAAAACGTCGTTTCAGCGATTATTTTTCATTGGAAATCTTCTTTTCATATAAAAATTTGTACGTTATTATTAATTCCATATATTTTATCCCTATGCATCTGTAATATACTTGAACAGTTAAATGTCTTCTTTTTTTTCATACCTATACTGCCTCTGTAAGGATATCGTTAATTCAACCCAATTTATATCTGTGATTTAAAACTGTACGTATTATTGTCTTGCTATGTTCGGCTGTTTCTAGTTTCAGATTTGAAGCATAAATCTATATGATACGAGGAAACAGTTACATTTTTATCATTTTTCAGGATGATTCAAATATTTTAGTTGAATATTTATTTTAACAATTCTTCTTCGGAGTTCATAATATACTAGTTATTATTTGCGAATATTATAATTATTATATATACAGTTCAGTATAAAAACAATGATAATATGATAATTATAACTTCAACGAGTAGGTATTGTCAGGATTTGCCACCTTATGGGAATTTAACATTAGTTCTGGCGCTGCAGTAGGTGTTACCAGACCAAGGCGAATAGATACGAATACGAATTGTGAATTACGACGGATACTTATATTATAGGTGCATGAAACCAAGAAGACTGGAAGTCGGGATTGCGAAATAATCGCATGAAGGAAACATGGCGCCCGTTGATAGTTCGCCGGCGAACAACATGGGTAGTTTTGAGTTGATATGTTCTTTAAAGTCAAACGATATCATTCCGGTGCATAAGTACAAGTCATCGGATACAGGTCTTACAGTTTTTATTGCTGAAGTCGAGGGTCCCGTTGTCTGCGGCTACTTGTGTTTGGGTGAGCGTCGTTGGCCATAACCTTAAAGAATTTTCTTTGTCTACATATTGGCATAGTCATATTTTTCATCTATAACTGTATTATTTAAAAGCATACTATAAAAATGTATCTCCTAGGTATTACTTTTTTTCAATGATTTTTACAATATACTTTTTATTGCTTTAAAGCAACTGAAGCATACGATGATGATGGACTGCCCCACACACTGGAACATCTCGTATTTATGGGCAGTGAGAATTATCCATACAAGGGAATTTTGGATCTACTGGCAAATAGATGTTTGGCTTCAGGAACTAATGCTTGCACTGATATTGACAACACGTTTTATACTATGGAAACAGTTGGAAGTGAAGGCTTCTTAACATTGCTACCAGTATATCTAGATCACATTCTTTATCCTACGCTTAAGGTTATTTACCACTGAGTTTAGTAATACTTTTGTAAATTTACTATTTTAATATTAATCTATTTTTTTATTACTTGATTTAGGATTCTGCATTTAATACTGAAGTTCACCACATTACGGGTGAAGGTGAAGATGCAGGTGTAGTTTATTGCGAAATGCAAGGAAGAGAAAATGTAGGAGAATACTTGGCACATAATGAACTGAGGAGAGCTATTTATCCTGAAAAATGTGGATACAAATCAGTAACTGGAGGTAAATAGTGAAACAATAAATTGATTTTCATTAAATTTTTTTAACGTTCTCTTCATTCTATTTCATAGGTGCTTTAAAGAATTTAAGAGAAAGTACTACAAATGAAAAAGTCAAGAAATATCACAAAGATTTCTACAGACCTGAAAATTTGTGTGTTATTATAACTGGTCAAGTGAAACATGTAGATGTATTCAAGGCATTACAGTCAGTAGAAGAGAAAATTTTAGCAAAAGTAAAATATTTCTTATTTAGAAGAATGATTTTTTTTTTTCATTATATTTCATAAGGTTATCTGATTTAGGGTGATAGAGGACCTTTTTCTAGACCTTGGCAGAGTGAAGTACCACCATTTGTGAAAAGTGTTGATCAAGATGTTTATTATCCGTGCAATGATGAAGATAATGGACTGGTATACATTGGGTGGCGTGGTCCATCTGCAGTGGCTAATCGATGTGATTTATTGGGTTGTAGCTTGCTCTTAAAATATCTTACTGACACCTCAGCAAGTCCTTTGCAAAAGGAATTTGTAGAAATTGAAAACCCTTATGCTAGTGATGTTGGGTTCTCATTATCGGAAAATTCTGAATCGCTTTTATACCTCATGTTTGAAAATGTACCAAAGTCTAAAATTTCTAATATTTCTGATCGTTTAATGAATATATTAAATGATATTGCAAAAAGTGAAAATGGAATTGATATGCAGCGAATGAATACTGTAATTCACAGACACATACTCGAAACTTTAACAAATTTAGAAAGCAGTCCACACGATTCAGTTGCTTATATGATTATTGGCGATTTTCTCTTTGGAAATAGCAAGGAAGATGTATGTTTCTTATTGATATTAAATACTAAATTTTATTATTTATATATAGTATTTGATGGCGTTTTATTGTTGTTTCAGCTTGACACAAGACTAAATGAAATCGAAAGCATGAAGAAGCTTAAATTAAAACCTGTATGTTATTGGATTCAATTATTAAAGAAATATTTTACCGATGCTCCATCTGCCGTCATCAAAGGTATTCCAAGTATAGAAAAACAACTAGAACTGGCTAATGTAGAGAAAAAACGTATATCTGAACAAATTGATAAACTGGGACCTGATGGCTTAAAAAAGAAAGATCAAGAACTGCAGGAATCTGTTGTGGAGAATGAAGTAATTATATTATTCTATTTACAGTTATGTTTATGATTTTTGCAAACTACTAAATATTTGTATATTTTTTATTTCTTAATTACAGATACCTATTCCAGATAAAATTCTAACATCCGTACCAATACCAAGCACTGACTCCATAAATTTCCATCATATAAAGAGTTACACTTCAGAATCTTTAGAGCGACATCCAAGATTTAACGTGGATAAATTGCCGTTTTATACTTATTTGGATCACGTTAATACTAATTTTGTATATGTAAGTACTACTTATTTTATTTTGTTTTTTTAATAAAATTTTACAAAATTGTTATCTTTTATAGATGTTTGTAATAATGGATACTTCAGAAGTTTCACTGGCTAGAAGGCCTTATATACCTTTATTGCTAGAAGCAATTTTGGAGTGTCCTGTCTTACGTGACGGAAAGCTTATACCTTATGAGAGTATAGTTTCAGAATTAGAAATGGATACAATTGCAGTTAGTACTAGAATAGGAGTAGATAATACATCAAGGTTTGATTGTGGTGCTTATAGTAACAGTGCAATTTTTGCTCTACAGGTATTTTAAAACGTTATTTTTTTAAATTATTCATACCTATTTTAACCAATTAATAATTTTCAAAAATAACGGCTGGATTTTGAAATTATTTATGAATAGTCTTAAACTTTTTATGTCGTTAATGAATATTTTACAAATCGCTATATTTTTATACAGCTTGAACTAGCCAAGTATTCCAAAGGTGTCAAGTGGATCAAAGACCTTTTGTACAGATCTCAACTTGTTTCTGAAAGACTGAAAATCATAGCTTCCAAAATTATTAACGATGTAGCACAAATGAAACGAAAAGGAAAAAAAGTAGCTGATGATCTCATGAAAAGTCTTATATACAAAAAAGGTAATTTTATATATATATATATATACCTGAGTAGTGCACGCAGTTTTCAAATAACTGCTTTACCAAATGTATTAAAATGAATTTTAAATTCCTTTCAGAAAGTAATTATTATAATGCAAGTATGTTACGTCAACAGCAGTTTCTCACAAAAATGGTAGAGCGATTAAGTACGGAAGATGGTCAGAAAACAGTTTTAAGCGAAATTGAAGGTGTTCGAAATATTTTAACTGCGACAAAAAATATGGTATTGTTCATGGCTGTTAATATTGATAAATTAGCAACTCAAGTTCCTGACATTTATGAGCCTTGGAAAGAATTTTCCGATGCCGATAATTCCTCGAAAGCAAAGTAATTCATTTTAAGATTCGATGCCGTAGTGCTTTTGTTTTTTAATTTGATTGATTTTTCATGCCCTCATGTTGCAGGCTTCATGTAATTCGAGATTATGAACTTATTACTCCTCTGCCAAAAATTGAACTTAATGGATGTGTAACCAGTCTAGGTTGTGTTGAATCTGCATTCTTCTTACAATGTAGTCCTGGTATAAAAGATTATTTACATCAGGATTTAGCACCTCTCTTAGTATGCTTGCAATACTTTACTCAGTTAGAGGTAAACATCAATTATTTCAACAAAACCATTATTCAATCTGTAGCATTAGTCTGATATTTATGAGATTGTTTTTTCTTATCTTAGGGACCTATGTGGAGACAAATCAGAGGTCAAGGTTTTGCGTACTCTTACAATATTTATACGAAACCTCATGAAGGCCTTATATATTTAGTATTGTATAGAGCCACCAATGTTGTAGCTGCTTATAAAGAAACTAAAACTATTATTGTAAGTCACTGAATAATTTAAATACATGCGATATTTGATTATTATATTATATATCAATATGTTATTGTAGGACAATCATTTATCTGAAAACAAGTGGGAATCGTTACTATTCGAATCAGCAAAGTCTTCATTGATATACGAGATTGTGCAGAAAGAAAAGAGCGTAGGAAACATGGTTGTTAAATCTTTACTAAGTTACTTTAAAAATGTGCCACAAGATTACAACCGTCGCATGGTTCAAAATATCTCCGCTGTAACAATTAACGATATGGAGCGCGTAGCGCCTCAGTATCTAAAATCCTTGTTTGATCCAAGCGCCTGTAAGACAACCATTGTTTGCCACCCTTCGAAATCAGGCGAAATTGTTAAAGCATTTAATGAGTAAGTACCACTCACAAATAAGATAATTATTATTTTTCGTATTAATTATTGATGTATGTATTTAAAAAAAAACGTTTTTATATTCACGCAGATTAAGTCACGACTTGAAACTTTATAATTCTCTAGAAGAGACCTACTTAAATTCCTGGTGAATGCAGACAAGAAAATAGTTTTATGTATACAATGCAGAAATGGAAACTCATATCAAATTAATTTAATTCTATTTGATACAAATTTATTTGAAAAAAAAAAATTATCTTTTTGTATAATTGTTTTCAATAAACATAAGAATAACGCCTTAAAAGGTGCGAATGTCGATTTTTATTTCATACTTAGATTCAGGGTTATGAAAAACAACCTAAAAATTCACAGTCAACCGTTTAGTTAATACTTATTTATGAAATACAGAAAAACAGTTTTGTACTCAAAAGGAGCAAATGATTAATCGTTTTGGTCCAACAATGCAAGCTTTCAGCCATGAATTAGTTCAGTGTAAGTAATTAGATAAAATAAGAGCTGTATACGTCCGAAGTGAAAAATCAATATTTTTATTTTCAAGGACAGTCGAAAAAGAAAGTCACTCGCGGCACAGATCTGTATAGAAGTTTGAAACCAATATTACAAAATATTTAATAAGCCGCTACTCGTATCTTGATCACTTCGCGTATTATATGATTTCGAACCACTGACGTCTGCGTTACATAATATTGAAAAAATGACATTGGTCACTGAACTCTCATCAGAATATAAATGTCCATTTAGAATGTAATTTGTAAAATTGGATGTTGTCCGCTGTTTTTTTTTTTTTTTTTTTTTTTTAAGGAAAAGTATTTCAAACTTTTTTTTAAGTTGCTATGGATTATTGGATAACATAAAACATTGTACGTACATTATTTATAAATGACTGAGATGCAAATTAAAATATTTATATATTATTTATATAAAACTTATTTTATTCAATTTTTACGTATTCCTGTAAAATTGTACTTTTAATATGTTATTTAATTTTATTTCATTGATGTTTAATTTTTTATAATATACCTAATGCATGTTTCATAATACCTAATGGATCGCTACAGTAGTATTTCTCAACCCGTTGAATAAATTGCAAACAAAAAGACGAAGAGAAAAATCTATTGGCCCTTTTAATTGTTTGTCCGCTACTGGTCCCGCGTACTTCGCAATGCTTCAGATGAATTAATTTATCCTTAAAAAGTCGGAAGTAAAACGAAATCGTATGAGCTTTGAAAGCGGATTAAAAGCGTTTACTGTGACCTCCAAAGGCATCGAAGAACTGAAGGCGACAAAAGCGAGCATAGAGGCCGAGATCGACAACGAGGAGACGGAAAAGATCCAGCTGCAGCGCGAGGTCGAGCGAATGAGCGCCAAGATCAGCCAGCTAAACGAGAATTTGGGAAAAATGACGGCGGCCCGCCTCGACTACGAACGCACTATCCAGGAATCCGAGTCCGCCTACATGAAGGTACTACCTAGTTGTACTTATTGCACTATCTCTCTCTCTCTCTCTCTCTCTCTCTCTCGGACATTTTGCTCGCGGATTCTTCTCGTCTGCATACAGATTCTCGAGAGCTCGCAGCTGCTGCTCAACATGGTGAAAAGGGAGTCGGCTTGTCTCGATCAGACTCTTAGTACCAGCGGCTCCGAACGATCTGCCGCCGAGATTCGTGAAGATAATTCTCATAGACCCCATACACCCGAAAGTATGAGGAGGAAACGATTGAACGATCCGTCCAAATAATGATCCAACATATGTAAAAAATCTAATATCCAATCGAGATACCTAATTATCCCCAAAAATTTGTCTAACTTTTTGAATAAAGACTATTTTGTGCACTGTGAAAAAGTGAAATTGTGCATTTCCAATCTTCTTATAAGCTTATATTAGTGTACGCGAAATTGTTTTGTCGTGAAAACTATTATTGTAAATACTTACATATTTAAAGCTCTATTTAAAATATAATCTATATATTTACTCTAAAGTCGTTAAAGTTAATTCAGGAATTTAATAAAATAGTTTCATACAAAGTATAGTAGCAGTCGAGTATTGCTATATACCACCTAAGCACATTTTTATTACTTTATAAATACTTTATTTTTATTCCGGAAATCATTTTTATCGTTATTATAGATATATATGTATATGTATACATATGCATAATAACTAAAGGTATAATTTTAGTTATTTTATAAGAAATACAAATTAATAAGAGATAACATTTGGGAAGAAGAAAAATTGATATAACTTTATATAATATTATAATCGAGGCCTACGGTATGTTGGTCGGCAGAGGGATGGCTCGTAATCTTATGTGGTCCCGCGGTTCGAGCCCAGGTCAGAGCATAATTAATAGAAAAAAAAAAGAAAAATAATAATATTATAACCTTTTTAAATGAAATCCCATATATTCTGAAACATATTTATTTAATTATATTCTGCAAGTGTCTCGTTGATTCATATTATATACTCTTTATACTTGCATAAGAATGAGACCTTTCAGTGCATCATGTTTTTTGTTATTAGTATAATTTTTGCGGGGGATCCTTATTCCAAGTATCACGACCCCTTGGGTACACGAAAACGAAAATTCTATTGAATTCGGCAATACGAACCAAATAAGTTTTTTAAATATATAAGCGTAATCCTTTACATCTATATATAAGTGCATTACTGTTACAAACTGCAGTTCCTCAAACGCCAAGTTTCCCTCTACTTATCAACTTCCAGAACAGCACACAGTATCAATTGGCACAGCGCTCTTTACATCATACCTACAAATATAATCAACAGAGAGAGAGAGAGTAATAATCCGGTCGACTTTTCCTTCCTTTTATCGCGCCGAGCTAATCACGGTAGCCGCGCGACCCGCAGGAGCGGTATACAAAAATCCGACACTTTTTCGTCCGATTGTATCACTTTCCTTCCTGGAAAACTGCTGCTGCTTTGCTCGGAGAAGGAAATGATCGATCTAGGCACGATTAACGTCGACCTGATTAAAAAGGCTGCGCGATCTAAGCGTCCACGCGTCGTCGTCGTCGGCGCCGCGTAAGATCGCGAAATCCTTTTACTCCAAATCCTACATTCGCGCGGCGGCTCGTGCAGCACCAACAGCAGCCGGTCGTTCAACTTGCCCGCGCCTCGAGTACGTCCGCCGGTATACACGGAGAGACTTGCTGGCCCTGATGTTCCTCGGCCATGCAGCCGTACGCCGGCCCCTGTCCGTCCAATCGCCTCGACGTTTTCCTACACGATTACCTCTGTACACTGCATATTATGTATATACTGTACTTTTCTCCATTCCGGAGTTTTCCCGATGCCTTCCCCCTGTCCCACGCGCTTTCTTCTTCATTTACGTTTTCTATACAGTCGATGATTTTTTTTATGCGAATTGGTTTTTATAGTTTGTTTTTTAATGTTCAATGTTCTGGACTGCATGAATTGCTCATCGTATCGATTTACACTTTTCTGATGCGTTTTCGAATGATTTCGCATCATAGAGTTTTTTATTCCCGAAAATTTTCGTTTTATCATTCTGACGTTTCGCAAGACCTGTTTCTTAGTCACGCGTAGAATGATTTTTGTTATTTCAAAATGTATAATGTGATCCATGAAAAAGTTTTAAAATATGTACCGAATGTATCACAGATATAGGTGATAAATTGTCAACTGCATATGAGAAGTTATATTGCGCTTAACGATATCGTATCACTTAGCACATATTTCTTATAATTCTAAATAAATAAATATTCTATCTGTCGTCTCATCGGCATAAATCTTTTCTTTAGCCTATTAATGCTGGATTGTGCAAATCATGAATAACATAAATCACGTTTTATTTATTGCTTTCTGCCGTAAAACTTGATATTGAAATTAATATTTTTTTTTTTCAAAGATACCTCAATAATTCAAAATATTTATACACTTTTTAGATAAAAATGCGCAAACTGAAATGTTTTTGTTAAATAAAAAAACTCATATGAATTTCTTCTCGAAACGTTTTTTTATTCTCTCGATAGGTACTACATAGTACTTTCTAGTTCACACGATTTTGCATTTACTTCGACAAACATTAGCATAGACCAATTTCACACGCCAAACTGTCCGCAAGACTATTTTCGCTATTATGGGCTTTATCTTAAAAATTTTACTGCGCCTTTTTTCCGAAGGAAAATAAAAGTCTGCGAGGCGCAAAATGTCCAGTCAAACGTATATTGCCAGTCATTTAATCCGCAAGTGTATTTTAGACGCGGTCAGTAGGACAGTCGAGTGTGTGCACGAGTGCAGCAGTCGCCCCCCGACTAGAACCAGTGTGATTGTGCATATACAGGTAAGTCCGCCGAGTGTACACGCGCCTATTACATACACCTGCTGCTGCCGCCGCTGCCGCCGCTGCCGCCGCTGGAACTTTAATCAAAATAGGATTCTAAGCCAAAGCGGACTGGCTATAGTCTCGGCTTGCCACTGATATCTACCATTAGCCGCGTGTACCGAGCAATCCGTGAAATACGTATATCTGCTGCAACCGCAATTTCTGTTTGTCCTTCTTTCTTTTCAACGTGTAACTATTGTATTTTTACGTGATAGCTTCATCGCCGAAGTAAACATCGCGATTCTCTTCTTCTTTTTCTTTTTTATCACGATTGGACTTGAAATACTGAAACATCTTTCACTATTTGATCGTTATTTGCTTATTACATGTCATCATTAATTTATTCACGTTATATTTGGAGAAACTCGCTCCTGGCAAGTTACAAATTTGTTTCCCTAAAATTAAGAGAATATTCTTCTACTTGATGCCTATACGACATTTTGTCAATAATTATAACTAGTTCATTCTGATCATTGCCAAATTAAAAAAGTTGTTTTAATGGTTTGATAATATTAATTAATTTTAATTATCCTGCGATAAAATAGATTGCTAAATCGATTCGATGATCTCTAATAATTTAACTCAAAAATATTTTAAGCACGTAAAGAATGTTTTTTTTGTTCCAGTATTGTGATATACTTAATGCGCTAAATGAATTTATTGTATTCGCATTATTACTCCTGCGTTTCATGAAGTATTTCATTGTGCAGGACAATTATAGTCATCGACCAAATGACCGACGTTCACATACAGATGAATCTATTAGATAATTGCTACAGATATAGATGAATTAAGTGTGCGCTACATACAATTCAATTGTAAATTTATATATATATATATTAGAATGTATAAAATCATTAAATAGCAAACTAAATACATACACTGAGAAATTCTTGGGGCATCTGCTGTACTAAGGAGTACGACTGGTCTCCCAAAAGCATTGGAACAGTCGTACTTTCATTTGGGACAAATGAGCTCCTAAAAAGTGAAACAGTTGCCTCAGTGCGGCACCACTTTCACGCTAAATGCGCAGGCAACCATTTTTGGGATATCAGTGCTCCTAAAATCGGGGCAGCTGCTGCCCCAAATCAAAAGTCCAACAGTCGTACTTAGCGAGAACAGCAGATACCCCAAGAATTTCTCAGTGTAGTTTCACAAAGTCTACTGTTTTTCATTCAATAATTGCATTACAGATGGGACATTTATTTAAAATAAACTGGTAGCACAAGTTTTTGATCAGGCTTACGTAATCTATAGGGCCAATCGAAAAACATTAGGAATGATTATTTTTTCCGTAGCATTGAGATTTTCACATTGTCATCTGAAGACTTTCACACGACATTTACGTTGTGACCGGTGCGTTTGATATTATCATTGATGTCATGCATATACACATGTAAAGTTCGAATAATCAACATTTGACCCTGCGGCGGTTAACTGAATTCATTGCCTTCGTCGTTTATTCATCGTGAGCACCTTTTTTTTCATTTACGAATTTGTTTATTTCCCCAGTATTGTTCCAAAAAAAGATGACCTAAAAAACTTAATTCTTTTCAAATGTTTCGTAGAATGGTTTAACGCTTTTTACAGTACGATACGCGGACAGTTATAATTCTTCACTCTATATAACGAGAGTTTATTATTTTTCTACGTAATTCGTATGATTTAGAAATTAGCATGAATTCTTGAATATATGATATTTGTGCACGAGATTTATTTCATCATATGTGTACAGGGAAATGTATAAAAACGTAAGAATTGATATGTGCAGAAATCTCTTATCCTTTCAAAGTGTTAATTAAAGTGTTTTCATACATTCAATTCCATATTACACGTTATAAAATCGCATCGAGAAAAATGATGTCAGACTTTAAAACTTGAAAAACTGAATTAAGAGTCGCAACAGCATAGGTACGAATGTCCACGGTAAATAATAATTAAGAAGTGTTTATTACAACCTAGTCATTTCGAGCTTGGAACTTAATGAATGCGTGCTTTAGCCTGCACAGGTCATTAAACATAAATAATCTAAGCTATTATAATCAGGAGTCGCGAAAGGATCGTCCGTCATTGACATCAGCAGCGCAGGCAAAAAGATGTTATGTTTGAAGCAACGAAAAGAAAAGTATATTACTGCAGTAATTTTACTTGCTGATTCGATGAATGGAGACCGAACGCTGTCAAATAAAAATGAAGGACAATCGGTCAGAAGTAAACTAATCATTTAAAAAAAAAAATAACAAAATTAACATTAAACAATGCGCAATATTGGCATGTTATCGAGACAAAATTTTAAATCTTTACTAAATAAAAAGAAAAACTTTTATAACGAAAAACAACTTTTCGTGCGTGTGGAGAGATAAAAAAGCGATAAACTTTTTTTTGTTGTTGTTGTTTAAAAAATGCAAAAAGATAGTCGAAGTCGCTTCTACAGTGATTGATACTTTAGCGTAACGGCACGCGCCATTCCACTTTTTGGGCGATAGGCGATAGGCGATATTTGGCGATAATCGAGAACGTCCTTGAGAAACGATACTTGAGTAAACTTTTACTGAGAAGCATCGGACTACCCTAGTAGGTATGGATCCGAGTCGCGCTTATATACGAACCGGAGCCAGATCCGTGCACTCGCGAGAAATGCAACCCTCGTACCAAGCCATCTGTTGCGAGGGTCGCGAATCGACGGGATCCGTCCAGTTTCTCTACTCTCTGAAGCGCATATTTCGAGGCCCGACACCAGTCAGGGCTGACGCGTTTTTTATCAATCCCCCTATCCATATATATATATATACACATGTATGAAGCTAAAAGACCCTATGTCTAGCGACCTCTGCGCGCCGACTCCACTCTCGAGCCTCGATTCGCGCTTCTCGCTATAGCCTATACCTACACGTTATAGTCTGCATTTGCATCGTGGACGGTTGGCCGCATTGGCGATGGCGCTCGCGGAAGCCCGGCCGCATTTGAATTGTATAATATTCCGCAGGTGAATTCATTTGTTGCAACATCTGCGCGCGTAAACGCAATCGCGGAAAAAATTTACGCTGAAGAAAAAACTAAACGTGTCTGTTACTACTTATTTCGTTGTATACATGAAATGAGTTATACATATACACAAGGGATTACACAAGGGTGTACGATTAGGTACATTTTATGTTTCGAGAGTCGACGAACATTATTTTTCGATGAGGGCGTAAAATTGCATTTTTCAAAATTTATATATATACAAGGGCACTGCATCGAAAATATATTTTATGCAATATTTAAATTTCAAAATTGTTAATGTAACAATTTGTGTTTTTTATAGCTTTCATAGTCACGAATTAAATCCTACATGATTGCCCAACATATATATGTACATGACTAGAAAACGTATTATAGCACCAAAACAAGGGGCATAGCTGTGTAAGAGAAAATAGTCGCACCGCGCGATCGGAATGTCAGTGGGCCAAAAAGTGGGCAAAAGGTAGTCGAAGTCACTTCCACGGTAAACGAAAAATTATTTTCTGTCGCATCGAATCCGCTACGTGTTTACTTATTACAAGAACTACGTATAAGGATGTCAATATAAATTGTTTCGCCGAGAAGCGTCGGACTACCAGCTAGTATCGATTGGACGAGCCCCTTATATAGCGAACGCCAAGGTTTTTCTGCGCTTGCGGGCAGACCCGAGAAACTTTTTAGCCATCTGTCGAACGAGCCGGACATCAATCCACGGCCCTCGCCGCCACTAATCGATATCTGCCCTTGGTCCGACCGTTTGAAATACCTCCATCCTCGAGCGCTCCAGCTGATTTTCTCACAGCGGCAAATCGACGTTATGCAAAACGTAAAGAACGGCAACGGCCACGCGGACGGTCCGAATGTGTATGCATTTTTCAGCAGCGGCTCGGTTGATAACGTTCGCCCGGCCAGCTGCGCAGGCGTAAGCACTGTAGCGTTTCTTCTATTCCGGTTACAGCGGCCGACGGCCGGGAGGTTCGGCATTAGCGAGCGAGGAGCGATGCCGCCACCGACACCGTTTGCCCGCGCATCGCTCCTATATACCTACCCAACACAGCCCTTGCGCTCGTGCAGTAGGAGCGGATGCGAAAATACGTGCACGCGAATAACGTTCGCGGTGCGAAACAGTTAGAGCTGCCGAGGCTATATCTCTATATATGTATGCGCGATGAAGGAACAGAAAAACCGAATCGCTCGATTGCGAGCTCGATTCTCCATTTCCGCCTGTGCGCCGCTTAGTTTTTTCTCTCTTCATTGCTTTATTATTCTTTTCGGCTTGTCTTAATTTTGTATAACGACGGTGGGAATAGGATCAGGCTGGAAATACCAAAAAATTCGTTCGATCGAAGATGTCTGGGAAGTTGCTTTGCACAATTAGCATGTTATTTCGAATACTCAACTGAAATTCCGAGTCGCATTACGTTTGCACAGCATGCAAATTCAATTCAGTTGTATATAGGTTATTCTTCATGAGAAGCGTATAGGATTAGTAGTAATGGCACTGAGTAGCCAGACATTTATTTATAAGAAGTCATTCCTATTTCTATCAAGAAAATTGCTAAGAAATAGCATTTGTTTATTTTGTATTTGATTTAACAATTTGGACAAGGCAATCAACCTTAAGTGTTACAATTCGTTGCTCATATAGTATTTTTAGAATATAGCATTTTTGTTTTTCAATTATCTATAAGCAAATTGTCAAAATATTCGCTATTAGAAGCTAATACCTATTGAATATTCGACCATGAAATTAATAGCACTTTTATAGATCTTGTTTAAGTATATCTTATATTCTATAATGTTGATTTTCAAATCACTTTTATACTGATTCATTAGCAACTTTTCCTCAAAGTTAATTATGTATCTGATTTTCAATTTTATGCGATTGAGCTTTTAGGTAAAAAATATATAAATGCAGAGTACATATTCATATTTTGCTCCTATAGCAAGAAAATGGACATCTTTTTCAGATATTGTCTTCACACTAAGCACACAAGAATCAACATGGAGACAATCAAACATCGACGTACTGAAAGGTGAATCATATATGTAATTTGAAGTTTCTTCCCGTGAAAAATTTTTCCAATTGCTACAAAATATGATGATAGCGATATTATAATAAATACGTCTCCCGGCAAACTAGATCAGCCACTTGATTATGTCACATTGGCGTTGGATTACAAACGCGGATGTGGAATGGACTAAAAACTATTTACGTAACGCGCAATTGCCCATGCACATTTTCGAGAGAAACTACCGAGGAGGCAGCTTATACGTACGTGTGCATAAAGAGAAAGAGAAAACTCTTTTCCATGTTTTAGTTCTCGATGTACTATATATGCCTATATATATCGGGTGCGCGCGTGGCATAGATCTTTGCGCGGTCAGTGGCGCGACTTTTTGCTGCTGCACCTCGAAGAAAGTGCAGGCTACGCTGTTGCCCTCGCACCTGTACTACTTATAACAGTATACTTCTAGCTAACTCAATTCATATATATATAATATGTTTGTTCTCGGTGTATTCGGCAGGATATTGTGTTAGCGTCGATGATCCCGTATACGTTTTCTCCTGCATAAGCTTGGCGATTAATAAAACTTGGATTTTTTGTTTGATCGATGGGAGTTTTTCATAATTCGATTACTTCTTACAAACTATTCATTATGTTTTTTTTACACATTTTTTACACTAATCACGTTTGATTTATTTACTTTTTATATAAAATGTATACTTTTTCTATATTTTATACCGTGGTAGTGAATTATGTCATAAGAAACTTTCAAGTCCGGCATTTATATATCATTATTTTATTCGAAAATTTGCATATAGTCATGCACGAAAATACAGAGACAATATACTATTATCCAATAACATCCGTATACGTAAGTTATTACGTAACAGTAAACGTAGAGTCGTATGGATCATAGTATATGTAAATACTTTAGGAAGAAAAAAAACGGTTTGCTAATGAACAGTTCATTCATCGATAAATCATATACTCTAGGGTAAAAAAACGGGTTAAATGATTTTTATCGTTTAAAGTATCATCTATGTCAAATAAATAATTAATTGATTAAAGCGTAAAAAGAAAAACACTTTTACTGGTCAAAGTTCAGTAGCTAAAATACGCCGGTACCGAAATAATCCAAGGAAGTCGAGCAAACGGCTATTCGCAAAATTTTCAAATTAATCAGAACGTATAATATGAAAGTAAAGGTTAACAAACCCGACAGTTTTCCTCGCTACTCATGAGAGAACCGCTGTACATGTACATATACTCGCTGGCGCAACGATTTTCGTAAAGGAATTAATGCGCGATCGTGGCGTCGCCGGCTGGATCCGGGGAAAGGCCAGCCCATCGTCCCGATGAGTCAGAGTCAAGCGACAAGCGAAGGAAACGCATCCGCGACAAGTGCACTCAGCGCGCGGCCTAAGCGAGCTCGCGTCGTAGGTAATTTTCCTAAATCGGCCGTTGATGCGGTCGCCCACGTGAGACGCGCGTACATGGAAGCTGCCTGCGCTCGCGCGGTCGTTGCACCTCCACCGCATTTTTCCATTTTCTTATGGGCCGCCGCTGCTGCTGCTGCTGCCTATATCCCACGTGACGGCGACGATCATGATCGCGCCCACATGATGATGCTTTCACTGCCGCCTGATCGCGTACATGTGGATGCGTAAATCGCATTTGGTTCCGCGAGGCAAATTAGTTTCTTCGCAATTTGTGTAGGGAGCAACGTGCGAGAATTCGCAGCTTGAGGAGACTGGGAAAAGGATCGCGCTCGGTTGCTTGTGTATTATACACTCGCGTGCAGTTAGGAATTTGCTTATATATATATGTGTGTGTGTGTGTGTGTGTGTGTGTGTGTGTGTAGCACGTAGCTCGTGGATTCGCGTGAATGCACTGAAGATGCTTCTATTTACCTCGGCTAGGAATTTTTGTAATTACGATACAGCTTGATACTGTTGTGAGACAGTTTACGGAATTAAGCTACAGCTCGTGTATTATTAAATGCCCAGATTGCAGTGTATACTGTTGCATACCGATGCTTGTTTCGATATGGTTTAGAGATGTTTAAGTAAACTTTTAGATTGGAGAGACATTTCAGATTGCTCGTACTTATACGTAAATATAATAATCAAAACTCCTTCACTCCTTGATCCATCAAGCATCAGAAAAATTGGGAAATTGTGTATATATAGAAGCCTCTGTGGTATCTCGAGAACGGCTTGACCGATTTTCACATTTTAAAATCCATTTTACTCTTTTTCATTTTTAATGCTTAGGATATTGGCACAAATGGTTAAATTCGAGGAAGTTCAATTCGAAGTGTCAATGAATTGACAGCGGTTATTTAATTACCCTGACTGGGCGCGCACATGAAATTAAAGTACTCGAAACGTCGGTAAATCGTCATTTTAATAAAGATCTACTCCATTGATCAGGTGCAATAGGAGCTTTAATTCTAAAGCTTTTAGTTCCTACATATTTGAAGTCATAAAACGATTACATGCATCAGCATTCATAAAAAAAAACCGTTCCATAACTATGAAAAACGAATCGAGTAATAACGTGCACGATTTGAAAGACAAGCTGGAGGAAAAGATCGCGAGAATGACGAAACAATTAATTATGCTACTTGAAAATACATCTTTTATTCCATTAGGCCTAGCTATATACTACTCGGTTTTACCCTCAATACATATATTTATATATCAGTTAAAGAAGATAATATATATTAGAAACTCTAATGCAGATGACGTTAAATTAAGACAATTTACACAATAAAGTTTTCATTTTCTACCTAAGTTGCATTTATTGCAACAGAAGAGATATTCAGTTTATCTTTTGCACCAAGTGTAGTATGTTGCATTAAGACAGATTTTCTTATAGATTCATTTCGCTCATATAGTTTTGCGTGAGAACAAAAACTGCGAAACAAAGTTTGAATTTAAAATATTAACAAACAAAAATGAGATCGTGACAATTTAATGCTGCTATAATAGTAAATGTGCAAAGCCTGTATATAATCATTTAGAGCATAAATAAATAATAAATTAAGAAAAAAGATTCTCTTACTTGAGAGAAAGATTAAAAAAAATTGATTTAAAATGAGTGTCTTGTCATATGCTTCTGTTACTACTTCCATCCCTTCAGCTTACGGTAGGAACAACTTCCTTTTTCTTAAACTTAAACTCCCCAGAATAAGAATAACCAATTCTTATTGTCTCCAAAGAATTATAAAGCAAAATTATACCATTAATATAAAATGTCCATTATCGATCATAATTAAGCTCAAAATAATCCTCATTTTAGCTGAAATTAAAGAAAAAGATAATTCGAATTATTCACACCGATTGGAATATTGATGTAAGAACGAATGAATTGCCGCACAATAATAATAATCGATCCTCGCAGCGTCTGCATATATATGCACCTCGCAGGTCTTCCCAGACTTCTCCTCCATTTCTCCAGCGGCGAATAGCGATAGAAAGTAGGATGTAGGCTCGGCCGGGCAGCAATGAAATGTGCATCAGCTTCGTCGCGTGGTTTCGCAGCAGCAGCCGCAATACAACCCGGTGAAATAAAACGACTCGCCGAGCGACTGTCTCGCTTGTGGGCCCCGCCAGTGGGATGCTGCTGCCCGATGATGTATATAGGCGCGCGCCTGCATACGCAACAGCTACAGAGAGGTCGATTCTTATATGTATACGAATATCGGAGCGTCGCCTTGCCACATCCACATGCTAATTTGACCAAATACAGAGAGAGAGAGAGGATCGGTATTACGAAAAGTAACCAAAAAATACAGTTTTAAAGGTCTTTGGGAATTTGACACGTGTGACGTGTGCATACATTTCATATATATGTATATATTATTCATTTGGTAATCCTGTCCAGAAAATTTCATAATAATAATAATAATATATAGAATCTAATTTTTCGTCTGTCCGTGTTTCAATTTATATACCTATATATGTATATAATGATAGAAATGTGGAACATCTACTGTATTACTTTGAATCACGATAATATTTTAAATTGCAGATTTTAATTAAGTTTATGTTAAATGATACACACACACACACACACAACCACACATACACACCATATATATACATATATATGTCTTCCATGTGTTTATTTTAACAAAAATTTGTAACTTGTATACTTCATTTATTTCTGCTTAAGTGTTAGTTGCTCATGTTCTACTTGTATCCAGTCCGTTAAAGAAAATAAATTACATCAACATCTTCGAATAATAACACGCTTACACGTACCATTTATCGCATGATCGAGTCTATGTAATAGATCTTAGTTAACGATTTTTTCCTATTATTATATGGGTACACGACTACGCGCTAGTAAGAAGAACTAGTTAAAGATTGTTGGAATATCAGATTGTCGCAAAAATGCTTTAATGTACAGTCGACTCAAATTAATCAACATTTCAAAGCACTCGTCCGATACGACAATTCTAATTCTAAAAGAAACAGGCTGTATACTCTATATCTGCAACTATCTATTATACATCTTGTATCAATTCGAAATTTATAATCAATGTATAGAAATATAGAAAAAGCTTCGTCTTCCCTAACTAATTCTAAGACGTCTCGGAAAAATAAATCATTTTCCATACCGTGCGAATGAAACGAATCTTGCCCACCCCACGAACACTGTACACTAAACAAGTACAAAACCAAAAGTGATTCGTGAAAAAGAGGCTAAATTCGGCTAAATCAATTGTCCGCAACATTGAATTTCTCGACCAATCAAACTATCATTCACGCGGCCAAACAAAGAACATTCCCAAATAAGGACTCGCAGTTGAATCCTGCACTTGAGTCGTAGAACAGCTGATCAGCGTATACGCGGTCGTAAAATCTGCTCACCGACCGTAAATCTCTCACCTTTAGCATACCACGCGCCATACCTGCATATGCAGACGAAAGCAACCTTAGCTATACACATCGCAAAGAGGAGCGAGTACCAGGGAGCCGGCATGAGTGCGGCGCACGGAGCAAAACACCGCCGTACACACACGCGCGCGCGCGCGCGCACACATTGCTGACTGCACACGCAGAGAGAGAGAGAGAGATAGGGGGAGAGAGCCGAGGCGGTCGCGGTCTCTAGTCGGCCCCGAGTGTACGCGCAGTCTTCGCCGCTGGCCTATGCCGGCAACTCAACTTTTCCCGACTCTCTGTGCGTGGTATCGGCCGGTCCTCTCTCGATTTTTCCCCTGTGCCGAAAGCCTCTTTCGCGATCGACCGAAGGGCCAGAAAGGGATTTGTGATCTATACGTCTATAGAAGAGCTTGTGCGAGTGCGGTGTAAAGGTGTGTCCGTAACTACTGGTGTTGGCGCGATGTGAATTTTCTTCGCTACTGGAGAGGTCACTATTATACTTTGACGTTTTTTTTTGTTTTATAAAGTGAGGTCTTGTCTTTTTTTTTTTTTTTTTTTTATTCTTCGACACGTACTGCTTTTATATGAGAGCTGTTGGTCATATGTGCGCCTGAAGGGAAAGCTGCCAACATGTCTGACACTACTGAAAAGAATTTGATTAATAGTATGGGAAATGGAAACAGCAAGTCGTCCAGTTCCATTATATTGAATTCGACCAATAACAAGGACCGAGTGAGTATGACCCAGAGCTTTATTATTATTAGTTTTATTGTTGTTTACAGTTTACCCCTCTGCTTATAGTATACTTAAATTATACTACCGAATTAAAGGTAACGTGCCGTACACGTATGATGTGAGTGAACCGCCACAGTGAATCAGTAAACAAAATTCAACTGCTAATTCTTCAATAAATTTCCTGCAATTCATTTCGAATACAGTTATATATAAATCGTGCAATTTATTTCTGCGGTAAATTGTATATTTCATTTCAAAACGATCATCTATTTTCTTAGGAATATTTCGTACAAAACAATCTATATATTTTGTCTGATGTTTCCGGACATACCACCCAGAACGCTTGCATCACTGCATATTGGAAAATGGTAGAAACTTAAAAATAAAAAATTAAAATTAAAACTCAAGCTCGGAAAGTGAAATAGTTCATCTCTGTCGTGCTTAAACCTCCATATAGAATTAGAAAGAGAATGGTAGCTTTGAATTCTGAACGAGTCGCACCAGTACAAAAAAATACGACAACTCCTGAAAATGTAAAAGCGAGCAAGTGCGTGACCGGTAACAAGCTTATGAAAATTTTCATAGTGCAATTGAAACTCGTATACAGTGAATTTCTTCAGCTTCGCGTTCGCTCGGAGCCTTAGCTATAGCATAAAGCGCGCGCGCGACCGCGTAATTTTCGTAAGCCGATTGTGAAAGCGCAACCAGATATTATATACCTCGGCGATTCTGAGCCTGAACTTCGTCATACTTTTTTTTTATAGACATATGTGTATATTTACAGGTGAAATGCTAGTCAGTGAACTGCGTGAGACAGGGAATCGGGGATATATACATATTTCGAAGGATACAATGGAGGGAAATGTATAGAGAAAAGCCATTAGACCGTTAAATAAAAATGAAATTGCGACAACTTGTCGAGCGCATAACTGACATTCTCATTTATCGCTAATTCATCTTAGAAGCTAGGGGGAAAAGGAGCTTGATTGCAATTTCTTCAGAAATGGAAATGCACGAGAAATACTATTTCGTATATATTAGCAGCTTGTACGTTGGATATATGTTGTACATATACATACAGTTACTTTTAAAACAGAAATTTAGTTTTTAATTATAGAAATTATAATCGAATCGATTACTAATTTACGATTAAAGTAAAAAATTTTTAACAGCTGATAACTAATATATCTGTAAAAATTTCTGATTTGAAAGGTTGAATAATAAAGTTATTTATGAAAATTTAATCTATAGTATTAGCAATAATATGCATAACTTTTAATGGAATTGTTTAATAAATTAAAAGACTCGCTTGAAACAATATTTCAAATAGAATTAGAAAAAAATTGTAATAAAATAGTAAATCATGAATTAAAAATATTAAATTTAGTTACGATACCATGGTCAAAGTAACAATTCGCAAGGAAAGAAATTACTATATCTACAATCAGAATTGCAAAAGATTATCCGTTAAAACTTTTCTTAAAAATCTTTATCAGAATGTAAAAGTTTTGCCTGAACACATAATGAGGCGATTTCTCCGAGTACTTTTATCTGTTGAATCTGTCACAGTTGTGGCTTCTGAGAAAACTTGAAATTGCAATTACTTATACATAAAAAGTCACATCTTTAGTAGCTCATCAACGTACAACGCAAATAAAGTTAATCTAACGTGGTTGTACTCATTAAAGCTAGTGTCTTTGTTATATTCTTATTCGCTATTCATAAGGCTGACATTTTCTTCATCCTTAACGAGACTCATCGAATGAAAATTAACTTTTTTAATATTTTTTATATCAAAGATGGCTGCATTATCTCTATATATAAACTACTTTGTATTTTAATGACATCTATTTAACTTACGATTGATACTTTTGATAATTTTGAAAAAAGAGATGACGAGATATTAGATGTTGTGCTTTAATTTATTTTTTATTATTTTAAATATAACTTCTTATATTATTTTTTTTATTAACATGCAGGTATTACTTTAACGTAAGAAGCCTCAAATGTCGAGAAAAAATGGAATGTAAATCAAATAATCGATTACATACTGCACACTTGAATATAAATTCTCGTATAAAGTTCGGAATTTTCTTACATTACCAAGATCCTAAATTATTCTATAATTAATTTCTTTCATTAATCGTGCATACAATTATTAGCCTCAAGGTTTAAATCTAATTTTTTTTTAAGTTTGTTTAGTATGTTATTTATTAGTGAATCTGAGTTTTTTCTTTTTTAACTCTTGTTTTTATTACTAAATAAAAAAAGAGTTTAGATTTAGATTTAGGTAGAATTAGATTTAGGTAGAATTAGATTTGGGTAGAATTTTAAGCTAATAATATGAAACTTTATTGCTTATCATTAAAAAGTTGTTGGTCATCTTTATGCAATTAAAAATATGTACAAGAAAAATATTTAAAAATCAAACATAAATTTGGCACGTAAAGCTGTAACAAGTGATATATAAAATAAACAGTTCACAAGCGTATTACACGTAGATAAAAAAACGAAGAAAAACTTTGATAAACAAGATTCGATCGTGACTAATCTTCGAAAAATATTTTGGAAATTAGCTAACCGTTAAATTCGAACTTCGTACCCGCGGAATGTAAATGTAGTCTAATCAATTATTGAATATTTTTTGCCGAAGGTATATTATTTGTTTTTTCATACATTTTGTTAAAACTAGTTTTAATGTAAAGTTGAAAAAATACAAAGAAAAAGAAAATGATCTCGAACATGTTTTTCAGTGACTGCAGCCTACTGAAAAATTGGGTATATATATTTACTCGACCTTGAATTCCTAAATGATGACCATATAAGCCAAGAGCATATATTTGATTAGTGATTATTCTTTTGATAAACTTACACACAAATAATGCATAAAAAAATATGTTTTAAATATTGCGCATAAAAGTTATTCGCGTTATAAAGAAATTTAAGAATATATTTTGGCTTTTATGATATTTAAAATTCAATTTAACAAGTACTTTACTAGAAGCATAGATTCTTCCAATTGTACACGTCACCAAAAATCATGTCAAAAAATCAAAGCACTCAAATGCTCACTCACTCTTATTCCAATCTTTTACAAATCGATTCGTTACGACCAGCAATTACACGCAAGTATAAAAAGGTCTCGTGCAGGTGTGCGACCGATACCGTGCCGCTAAGCACTCCTTCAAAATCGAATCCCTTTGGCGCGGCCTCGCGGAACATCATCCCTTGTCGCCTGCAGAGGGACGCCGCGTGCCGCGCGCGCATAGTCGGGTCAGGGGCTGCTGCCGAGCTGAGCGCGCATCAGCTTGGTGGTCTCGTCGCCGGGTAGCAGCACCGCGGCACTATATTGATTTTGCTGCGAATAAACACACGCAAGCTCGGCCAGAAGCAGCAGCGGCAGAGACAGCGGCAGAGACAGCGGCAGCGGCAGAGACAGCGGCAGAGACAGCGGCAGCCTGTGTGCGAGCACGGGGGGCTAAAAAGGAGGTTGCACGGAGCCCAGGAGCCCTCGGCCGCGGATCCATACAGGAGTGGCCGGTCGCGCAGTTTCCTCCTGGAGATCAGTCGCGTAGGCCGAGGAGGAAGCGCGAGTCGTCACGGCCGATGCGAGTGCAGCAGCGGGACTCGCGTGCGTAGGCGTGAGTCGAGAACGGGAGGACGTTCCTGTTGCGGGGAATAAGGAGGCCTCGGCGGCTGCGTATCGCTAAGCTACGGCGCGTCCTGTGCAGGAGGCCGCCGCCGACATGGACATGCACGCGGATCGTTCATCGGACCGCTGACCACGTCCCCGCTCTCGGAGTGAGTATTTTCTCTCCAAAGCGTCCTGCACGCGATCGCGGGGCTTAGGTACGTGTACGTGTAGGCTTACGTGCGCCGCGGCCGTTGCAGCCGTTGCAGCCGTTGCAGCCGTGCAGGCCCAAGCGCAACGACGTGCGGCGTCCACTTGCGCGATGGCCGGGACGTGCTGCTACTGCTCGCAGCTCAGATTTTTATCTCCCGAGCCGCTGCCTGCCTGTCTGCCTGCCTGATGCTTGGCTTTCGCCGAAGCTGCAGCGGAGCGATTTCTGTTTTCTCTCTCTCTCTCTCTCTCTCTCTCTCACTCTCTCTATCTCTCGCTCTTCTGTTCTTCGAGACTCTTCGAGAGAGGCGAGAGCTGGCGCGTGCTGCTTTAGCTTACTATAATACGTGCGCACTTTATATTATATCGATTCTGTTTCGCGACCATTTGCCGCTGGGGCAGAGATTCTTTAGGTATACGCAGGATCACTTTATTATCGTATATCTGACGAATGATTCATATGTATACCGACTCTCGAAGCTTAAATATTTTACAAGTTTCTTGCAGCTTCTTCTGCCTTCCGGTTCGATATACACTCGTGCGAAATTGCGCGATGTTTGTTCAAGTTTATGTATTTTTTTTTTTTTGGTATCCTTGACGAGTTCGTTGCCGAATTTAATAACGCGGGCCGAGCGCTTTAAATCAAGCACTGTGTACACTGATAAGATTTGCAATATTGGTGGCGCTGTAGAAATATTTAATAAAATCCGTATCGAAAAAGTCATCTAGCCGAGTTTCTTCGTTTTTTATTTCAACGCAGCGGTCTGCAAAACAGCCCTTCCAATAGAGCCATTTCGCTCTCTAGTTCCGAGTTTGATTGATTCGCTCTGCTTTAATATCGATTGGCCATTTATGTCGTTTTATCACACGCAGGCATTTCACATATACTCGAAACTTTGTTGATTCTTTTAATTTGTTCGATTAAAGCAATGTAAATCTGTTTTTATCACTTACGAACTGTACGTGAAAAGTAAAATTATATATAAATAAAATTGATACTTGCTGTGATTTTTTTCATTCTTTTCAAAACTTTATTATACTGCAAAATATTTACGACTTTTTTATCAATCGTTGTAAGGCCTCAATTCATTTTTGACAGTGCAGACGTCATCTTTAAAATTCATATTATATTTTGTTTAGATAATTTTATTAAATAAGCATACTGTCAAGCTATTACAATATACGAAAATGACTTTTAACATTGACAATCAGAAGTGTTTATTGTGCAATTCAATAAATTAAATTTATTAACAATTAAAAAGTTATTTTTTATAAATGATTCAAGTATTTACAGCATGCATTGTATTTGCAACTACGGTAAATACATTAACAATCAATTATTATGCGATTCAGTTACTTAAACATACACTTACAGTATAACATGTAATGTTTTCTTATGAAATTTTATAAGTAAATGTAATAAAAAATATTTAAAAAGTTTTTTTTACATTCATACAATAGCAATATTTTATGAAAACTTGATATTTAAATATCAAATTATCCAAGTTTTATTGAATTACAGTTTCAGGGATAAATTATTTTCGGCCCTTACTTTCACAATCACTTAGGGTCTTTTGGATTTAAAATTAAACGGCAGAATGACTTAGATTTTGGGCATTTTATTTAAAGTTATAATTATGCAAAGCTTTAAATGAAAGCCATATATATAAATATGAAAAAATGCACATACCATTTTTAGCTTTATTGTGAAAGAATGCTATACGTTTACTTATTTTTTTTATTTATTTAAGCTTACCCAAAACTCAAAAAGACTTATGCAGCTATTTACACGTATACACTTATGATTGTCCGTAAAGATTTAATTAAGTACAGATATTTATTTGTTAAAACCGTGAAATTTTTTCTAACCTATATATTTTTTTAACAAACAGTCATTAAACGCGTAAATCTTTTTTCTCAGACAATGTTTGTGAACCTTTTTGAGGGTATCAGCTACTGCAGCGATTGTATTTGACAACACTTAAAAAGATTGCACTTTCTCTTCCTATACCTCTCGATCGAAGTCGGTCGGCTTTCAAGTGAGAGAGCAAGCGCATGATGTATAGGATCCAGCGTTAATGTCTTTTTTTTTCGCGAGGATGAAACTCTCGTTTTACGGATAAGCGTTCAGTTCAAATAAAATTACTCCACTAGAAGCTACTGATTTTAGTCTTATTCATCTTATTTATTTGATTTGTTATTAAAATAAATTCATTGTTGGAACAGTTACTGAATTTTTAATTAATTCAAATAGAAAACTGTTAATGTATCAAAATATTCGAATAATTTTAAATAGTACCACGATCTTTTGGTTTAAAATTCATATAATACATAGGTAATGGATTTAATTGGTCAAATATTTATGAAGTTTTCCAATTGAGTTTGATTTGATTTCATTATATTCTTGTTTCCATTATTTTTCTCGTGATATTTTTTAAAACGTTTTAACATTTAGTTTTTATTAGCATTTTAAGATCAAAAATACTTTATTGGAGAAAATTAATCATATGGAACATTGAGTGGGATTGAAATGAAAAAGCGATAATAATTAGTGTTTTGAGCTTTGTCTAAAAAATTTTCGTGAATTATAAAGTGTCCTTAAGAAATATTTTCTGGTGTCGTTTACCGTCAGAAATTGTATCCTATAAACTTTTTCTATTATACTTAAAATAAGTTACATAAGTTGTATAAGTTTATTTTTAGTATATGTGAAAACTATTTGTGGTTACATGAAAAGTGATTATTAACAATTTTAATTTACATAAGAATTACTTACGGTCAATTATTAGTAGAGCATATTTATTTATTTATATTTTCACACACAATGTACACATAAGCTGCTATGCAAGTATGAAAAAGTATACAGATATAAAATTAATAAAAATTGAAGTGGCTACCTCTAAGTTTAAAAACTTTTTCATCTATAAGAACCTTTAAATACCAGAAACGATTTCCAAGGTTTTAGAAACCTTGTGCCAAAAGTATGACACTGCGCTTGCTATTTTTTACAAGAGCAAAGTTCACTCATATTGCACCATAAATTCAATACATCGTAGATACCATAGAGAATCCCGTTGACATGCATTTATACTGGTACTGTAAATTCTAAATTTTATTCTATGAATTTTCGAGTAAACGCAAGTTTTGACCTTGGCCATTTCTTTTAGCGAAAAAAAATTGCCACAATGCCTACAGGATGGATATATACATTGTGTATGTTTTAAGTTTACAAATACAGCTTAAAAAATATTAATCTACAAAAATATCAATTATTTCTAATTATTAGAAAAGCATTATTTAAAATTCAATTATTATAATTAAACGTTAAATATAAAAATATGTATAAGGCGGTTTCGTTTGCGTGCAGTGAAGGTTCTATTTCATATGCTCGCGAAAATTCTATTTCGTAAAATAATTTTACACCGCATGATGAGAAAATAAAATAGACGCTTCTCCGCACGCAAATGAAGTAGAACCTTCTCCGCGTGCGAAAAAAAATTCGATTTTGTCCGCGCGCAGAAAAGGTTCTTCTTCAGAATGAAATAAAACTTTTCTTTGCGCGCAACCTTTCTCGTTCCAATCGTCGATATAAACAACAATATCAATATAGATGAAACAAATTTTATTTCCCATTTTATATCAGATAACGAGGTAAAATAATGATAATGAAGAAATTTTGATAAAAGATCACCAAACCTTTTTGGACACTTAAATGGATAATACGAAATGCATGCAGTAGGTATTTGTATTTTAGAATGTCAATCGGCACGATTCAATTCCTGAAAATAATATTTTTTTTCTAATTCATGCGTTTCCGTGACCGGGACCATGACCTTGGCCCGGCAAATTAGAATCGGACTATTCCACAAAATATTACGCAATGGTCTGTATTCTCGATTAAATAAAATCGGCCAGGTCAACTTGATGTCTATGTCACGCACGTGTAAATACACTCGTGCCAGGAAATGTCCAAAGTCACGAAGACGACAGTATTTAGAGATCATCGAATGATGTATATCACACAGAAAGGAAGGACACGCACCACAATGCGTCTGCACGCTACGACAATTAGAATTATCTCAATTACTATCTCCGTCCATTACAATCTGCCAATCATCGCGAATGTTCGCAATTATTTGCACAGAAGAATAATCGTTAATGGTTAATCCTAAGAAAGGATATCTTATTGTGTAATAGAAAATCTCTCAGCTGCAGTGAAAGATTCATTGTACAATTACTTTCATGGAATGTCTTTTTTAATTTTTTTTTTTTTTCAGAAATGACTTTTATATACGAATACATTTACGTGATTTTTAGAATCTAGATAAAAGTTTTGATGGATTTCTGAGTATCCTTCATTTTTTAATAACGTGCCATGAAGAAGAATCGAGAGAATGAATTAATATATCTTAAGTGCACGAGGAAATCTTAAATTTGTGCAAAAGTAAATATTGACAACCTACTAAAAATATATACTTTAGTTTGGAGAAAATAATATTTGTAAAAATCGATTTAGGAACTTGTTTTCCAATGCCATTCCACGCCACTATATTTTTCAGTACTTTACGCAATTGATAAAGTAGTTGTGCATTAAATATAATAATTTAATTTATCCAGTCAATTCACAATTGTATTAATTTAATTGCATTGCAGGTTGAAGTTCTTACGGCAAATTTTCGTGTTACTAAAAATTAATTAAAGGGAGGTGGAGAAACTCGTTTGCCTCATATTATTATGCAAGATACTGTAACCATGTATAAAATAGCTATAATTCCAAGCAATCTCAATTTTCAATTTATTACTTATTCTAGTCGACGGATACAAAAACTTGAATGAAAACGTGACAGTCACTCGCATAATGTTAATTCCACGCTATTCTCTTCGACTATTAATACAACCACCATTGTATATATACGTATGGTGTGACTTACGTAATAAAAGATTTGCCGAGTAGCATATAAGTCGAAGAAGAAGCGCTAGAGGGCATTGACATTACACGCTTAACAATATTTGATTTAAATACTTTGTCCCGTTTTCTTCTTAACATGTAAAAATCTGTAAAAGATCGTAAATAATGATTCATACACTACAAAAGCTAAGATTTAAAATTCTTTCTTCTAGATAAACTTTGGAATTTCGTGTTAGGATGTGAATGAACATTAGATTGGTTTTACGCAACTTTCTGGTATCTGACCTGCGCATAAATTACTTCAACACTCCATAAGCATATACCAATTATATACCAAAGATATTAAGATTTTACGATTTAACGTCAAAAATTATTTGCAATCTATACATCATTCTATAACTATTACGTATCATATATTATATGTATATATCGTTATTGCATTACGATAATAAAACATGATATAATGCTTATAAACAAAATAGGGGAATCAAGTCATGAATACGTGTCTCCAAAATTCAAATAATAAGCTCTCACAAAGCAAGTCGCACAAAATAGCATTGATTCGGAGATCGGCATGCACATTCGCGATAATGATAAGCGCGTGCACAGAATGGATCGTACAGCGAATGCATAATACAGTACCGTCGATTATATTGAGTTCAAAGTTTGGCGTACGTCGCACGTGTTGATCAAAGCTTTTATTCTGTTTTTTTTTTCTTTCTTATGTGCACTTGATAAATACGCTTAAAAGCATAACCACTCATCTTCGTGTTTGCACGGTTTGCATTACAGTAAAGGCTATCTATTTATACATTTGTTGAACTCTTAAGTAATGATAAGTTGTTATATCGTTGTTTAAACTATAATTTGTCCGATGACTTTATGATTTTATTATTCTCGTCACGATTTTTGCACGATAATTAATTTTCATCATTTCTTTCTTTAACATAAAAAGAAGGGAGTTACTAGTATTTACACATTAAAACATAAGTCTTTTTAAGAATGACTTTTTATCATTTTTTCGAAGAAAGTTTAGTAGCATAAGAAGTTAAATCTCAAAATTTGATAATATATAGGAAAATCTATTCGACTATAGACAAAAAAGTTGTATATTTGATGAATAGTTTAAGTATTTTTGCTGAAAAAGTCATGTGACTTGGACATTTCCTGGAGATTTGCATTCCGTACTCAAACAAAACTCTTTTAGTTCACTTTCAACGATCGCTGATGGAGAGTGAGAGGAAGTTTAAGCAAGCGGGAATGGCTTGGGCATTTGCAATTTCGATACCGGCCCCAGTGCATGTCTGACTTTTATAACGAGTGATATCTGGAACAGTCTTTAGCCTCAGAACTTAGCAACGTAGCCTTTTAAACTTGCCTTTTAAACAAAAGTGTTGTTTACGAACGTATTTTTCTTCGTTATTAAACTTAGCAGCATGCTGGATCATCCGACTGATTCACAGGCTTTGCTCAAAGTAATGTTTGTGCATATATAAATTTAAGATTAGCTAATAAATCAATTTTCGAACAAGAATATTTCATTGGTATAATTAAAATATTGCGTGAAAGTGAAACGACTGAATAATTAATGTTACTCGATAATGCTTTAAAGCGTAAGTAATAAGTTGAAATACAAATTTACATCCAATGTTTTTTGGAAGTGTTAAAATCTATGTAGGTAGTGACCCATACTTTTTTATTGAAAATTGTCAGTCAAAATTTACTTTGATTATGTTAAACTATTGTGATATTTAATTAAAAATGGGATATTCTTTAATTAACTGAGATTACTGGGATCTTTTTAAGTCGTTGATATCAAGTGCGATGAAATCGTTTCAATAATTCGACAAATATAACAAAATTATATGTCTATATGCATAGAATTTTCAAATAAATAGTCATATCATTTTATTCAGTTTCACTATCTATTTTTTACTATCTATTATTAAAATGTACTAATAATTATCAATTAAAATAGGTATTTGTAACTCGATTAAAACTTTTTATGGATCTTGATACTTTCTATAATAAAAAGACATACATGTCTTTTACATAATACCTTATTTGAAAGTATACTTACATGAATTTCTGTAATTTATAAAATCGTAAACTGTAAGGATATGGTGGATCCATCTACATGACAGAACGTGAACTATCTTTTTATCTTCCAGCAATTTCATTTCAGTCTTCCTTTTTATCGAAAGAGCAAATTCATAATTCTAGATTTTTCTGTGTAACGTGTAACTCGTCGTTTAAATAAAATAATTTATAAAAATTTATATTTAAATTTTTCTAAAAAATGTACAGACATTTTTTGAAACTATTTAAAACATTTTGTGAAATACTATCTAGAATAAATACTTCTATTTTATAATTTATCTAACAGAAAACAATAGCTTTAATTATAGGATTAGCAAGAAGTTTAATACTCATTTTTATCAGAGATGTAAAATGTTATATTCATCCTTAGGATATAAATCGTACTCGTAAGATTTAAAATATACAATAAATTTTAAAATATATAATATATAGTTTTGTACAACTAACTATAATTTTTTCCATTTATATAGCTATAACAATTTATATTAATAGTGTTATACATAGATAGAAAAGAAATTTTATATCAGCAATCAATTTGGATACTTTGTATAAAAAATTATACTGACTCGATTAATTTAAGTAATTAGGTGAATTGTCAGAGATTTTTCTCGTCTAAAATTTCGTTCACAATTTACAGCGACTTTCATCTCCGAAATTTTCAACGACAAAAATCTTTGAGAATTGTAGGCAGAATTTCGTGAAACTGTAACCACGTAATGTTTACATTACCGAGATGCTATTGATAGAGTTTTTTTTCAAAAATGAATCTACATCTTTATATATTTTATATATTTAATACTTATATAGAAATTCCTTCCATACTTTTAGTCAATTTATTTTTTCCGCTGCAAAGTAACACAAATATGAAATATTTTATACATATTGTTTGTGAAGCATACGTTTAATTCTTTTACACAAAAGTCGATTAGTAAATGCATATTTACTAAATATTTACTAAATATTTACTATATAATTAGTAAAGGTATATTTACATAAATATGCGTAATACTCAATAGGCAAACGCACTACAGTTTCCTTCAGTAAAACTTACCTATATTTAGCTCAAGCAATATATCAATAATATGAGCTTTAATTCACCAATGATAAACTGAATCATTATTTTTTTTTTTGTAAATAACCATATGCAAAAACTATTTAAGGAAGCGTTAATTTACTTTAAGGACGTTCTCCGGTAAATCAATTTTAGATAGATTTTCTTTAAACTCTGCATATACAAACTAATTTTGGTACGCTTTATTGATTTCTAAGTAGTTTAGTATACCTTACGGTATTAAAAATTGAGATATTTAATTTCAAAGTTTGAGATTTTAACATGGGAAATAAATACTTAGCATGTATTAAACGGACATTTTTAATCATTTTAAGGCTAATTTTACATAGAATTCTTTTAAAAAACTAGTATGTCATACTAGATTTAAGAACAATGAAGTTCGGGTAGATACGCAAAAAATTAATAGATTTTATTAATAATGATACCATTTAAAGATGACTTAAACAAAAAAAAATTATAAAAATAATCTTTAAATTCAAAAACCTAATAAGTTTCTTAACTAAGAAATAAGACAATGTTTTAATTTAAATAAAATGTAATTCAATTTAAGTCAATTTAACTCTTAGCTCTCTACTGTATAGAGCACGCATGGTTATATATTATTGTATACTTTTAAGTACTAATTCTTTGTAAATTGTTATGTAATCTTGAATAAATATTAATAGTTGACTGTGAATGAGAAGATATCGATAAAGTAGGAGTCTATACTCGATATTCAACATCTTGAAAATACGAAAATTCGCTCTACACGATTTCACGTGAATGTATCTTCTTTGGAGTACTGCTCTAGTGAATGGCTAGTTAAGTCTACAGAATGACCGAGTGACCCAATATTTTGATTTACTTAAAAACTACCACGATCACGGAACCAGTTTTCACGGCACCAGTTTTCAAACATTTTTATTCTTTCAGCATATTTTATTTATACTTTCCATACTTTGCACCCTAATTTTCAGTTATGCAATTACTATTTCTTAATTTTAAAAACAGATTCTGGTTGCCACAAAACTAATAAATAGTGAATTGCTCAAAAAATGTTTGAAAATGGGGTCGTGTTTGAAAACCGGTGCCGTGACGGTATCTAGTTTTATTTTCGCAACAGTATATTTGTATATGTGTAAACTACTTAGATGTGGTTATATAATAATTATTATAAGTATTTCTCGGTTCTAGTATCCTTTCTAAAAAAATCACTAGTTAAAACAATGAAAAGTATAAATGAAAATAATGTACAATTTTTTTTAATGAAATTTAACGTTAACTTCGCGTATTTCAAAGAAAGATATTTTTTATACACAAAAAAAGGAACAAATGTGCACCAATAAAGGTAATATCATTTAACTTTAATTGAATAAAAATATAATACTTGACAAAAAAATAGTTAGTGCTGGGGTCGTAAAGATAAAAAATTCTTTGTTAGTACCTCGGTAATGATGTAAATATTGAAGATTTTTTAAGGACAGATTGAAAGATGAATATATATCTCTAAGCAAATAAAATACAGCGAATAAAAATATTTTTTTAAGTACTCTAAAATGAATAGAGCATTTCATCTCTGGTCCGTATTACGAAAATTGCAAGATAAATCTGTGTATACAAAATTATAAAAACTAATAATTAATCGAAACTGTTTAACACTGATTGAGTTAATCGTTATACCTTATGTTTAATACATGGACGTGGAAATAGAGAAATGCAAAAAAGCAGGACACATGTTTCAATCAAGTTTTTTTTTCAACTTTCGCACGAAGTACATATTCTAAACGTTGACATAGGGTTTTTTAGGTTTAGTCTAAAGATCTCATTTTATTCTGGAATCGTTGCTATATCTTTTCGCTGTGGTGTGCAACAATTAGTCCTTTATTACTATATCAAATAATTCATAAATCCTATTTATTTAAAAAAAAATACGCTTATAATGTCCTAATTTTGAATTGATAGTATTTCCGTTAATTCGTGTGATACACCGAGTTCGGTGCATCTGCAGTTTCGAAAGCGCCAGAGATATACTTAGGCATATGCAAGCAAATATAACTGGTCAAATGTCAAAAGCTCGGACAAAAGAATAAATTAATGATACGCTATACTGCAGTGCATGGCGTTGACTGATTCACCGTCGGCGCGGGCTTCACCGCTGTTTGGCGATGCACTTCCATTATGACTTGTGAAAGCGGAAAGACGTCGCGCGGTTGTACACAATTGCAGTAACACAAGGAATAGCGCGAAACGATCAGTCGTATCATAGTCGTTCTATTAATAGTTCCGAAAACCGTTACAGAAAGCGCGGGCAACCATCGACCAATCGCGTACCGACTCCTGCCGAGCTCCAAATATCCAGTGCGCGCGTATTTAAATTTAACCCATCCACTCTCCCGCGCGTCCTTACGCACAGTCCGCAGGGCTAGAGCTCCTGAGCTCCTGAGCTCCTGAGCTCCAGCTCCGCACGTATAACCCGCCTCGAAGCTGACGTCCGTGCCGCTTGCGGTGTATGTTGGCAGGACGTGGAAAGGGGGGAGCGGGAGTCGAACGAGAGCGGCGGCAACGGCGGCTCGTACGATAACTCGGAGGAGAGCAGCCGCGGGGTGGGGCGGCCCGGCCCGGCCCGCAACAACAACGACAACAGCTCGCCGTCGGCCGGAGGAGCGGCGGCGGCGGCGGCGGCGGCGGCGGCGGCTGCTGCCTCGAACGCTGAGCTCGGGGCCGCCGCGGCAGCGGCAGCGGCAGCAGCAGCAGCAGCAGCAGCACCTGGTGGCGACGGAGGCGACGACGATCGCGCTGGCTCGACTCGTACGCGCCGCTGGGCCGCAGTCGGCCGTCTGCTGCGGCGCCTGCTGTTCGCGATGCTCCTGTTGGCCGGCCTTCTGGCGGCACTCGCCGCGCTCTGCCTCTACATGGGCCCGGTCTTCATCGTCCAGCTGTGTCTCGTCGCTGCGGTCGCCTACTTCGTGGCCGGTGGACGGCTCAGGTGGTTCTACGTCGCCCTCAAGACGGCGCCCCGCGACATCAAGTGAGTACTTTTCAGTTTTCCTATACCTACGTAGGTGGTTCACTATAGTTTCCAACAGCAGGCGTGCAATGCTCTCGCGCACCTATACCTACGTATTCCATGCTATGGTTGGACAGCGCATTTATTATAGTGTTTGGATAATAGGTACGATACTTAGCTGCTGCGCGCTACTCGCGTCCCTCATTTATAACCAAACCGCTGCAGCTCGATCGGAGTGTGTCGTTGACGCTTATCTACTGTTTTAGCCGATGGATAAATGCGCACGATTTGCCGTTGTTCCACGTCTCGTGCAGCGCGGCATTGAATCCAAGTTCCCTTCCCTCCTCGAGTAGCTTTCAAACTTCTTTTTACCGTTCATTTTAAAAAATTCCCTTTGCTCCGTCCCGTTGGCGGCTCGCGGCGCGCGCCGCGACTTTGTCTCGCTTTGTATATACCTACTTGCGGGCAGTGAGCGCCGCGCGGAGTCAAGGCACTCGATGCATCGCCGCCAGTCGCCACGTTCCCGCTTTCTCCGCGTTCGTACGAACGGTATATGGCGGTCGTGACGGCTTCTTTTCCAACTCTTTCTCCCATACGTATATACATACATATGTAAGCCACAGGTATAGAATTTGCCCGCGGGTATATGTATGAGTACCTAGCCGCTGACGCGTCGGGCCGACTAGAAACCGCTAAACTTTGAGAGGTAGGATCCCGAGCAAGATCCAGTGCCAACGACCCGCTATATAGCATTGGGAAGCGCAGGAGAGTCTCGGGAGATCTAGGATATCTCGTATTCTTTATGTAGCAGAATGTCGAGTGGAGCGACGCACTCTAGCCTGTAAAAGTATAGTATAAAGTATTTTACGCGTGAAAGCAGTGGAGTACATATATATAAGACGCAGCGAGTACAGTGCAGCAGAAACCAGAACCGCAGCGATGCGTCGCTTTCATTTATATACACTCACTCTCTCCTCTAAACCTCTCGCAATTTACGGATTTCTAGGTCAAAACGGTATTGATTCGAAATTCGAAATTGGTTAAAATTTTCCAACTCTAATCGCATTATACATCGGGTAATGGTATCTACCTGTGTGTATCTGAAAAACTCGCTTTCGCATGCAACCGCGCATTTACGTATCGCGAAAGTCATTAAGTACAGGACTGTTCGTTAGTTCGTCTAGCTTCGATCGGATTCTTCTTTGGCTTTTCTTTTTTATTCGATGCTGTTGCGTGTGTATCCGGACACGATCGCGTAAATAATTCCTGCGCGTGATTCAGATGCGAAGGTCGACCAGCAGTGACTTTTTTTACATTCTTATGTAAAACGTGTGTGTTGTAGCCCGCGAGAGTAGGCATTTATCGTATACGAATCATTGAAGCTTAAAGTAAAAGTATTACGAAACATCACTGAAATGACATTCCTATATCATTAAATACATTTGTATATTTCTAGCCTCTCTACACATGTTTATACTTAGTTGTTATTAAAATGCATTGAAATGCTGTTTAACTGATATTTATGTCATTTTTTTTTGTACATCTATGATCATTACTCAGATTTCATACGGTACGATGGTAGCTAGTAAAATACGGTTAACGTCATTAATTGAGCTTAGAATACCTGTTTCGTAATACAAACGAGACATCGTTTCAGTCTTGTTTCATTTACATAATAAATTATTTACGGCTAATTCAAATTTGGAAAGCATTATTTTGCTTTCGAAACAATTTGAAAGAGTAAATTTATTTGTTCATCACGAGACGAGTCGGATTGATTAAAAAACAAAACATTTCGCAATGCTTCGGTTATCTTGAAAAATCGAAAGAGGCGTGGACGATTGAAGTATTGAAATAGAATCTTATCATCAGATAGACGTAGTGCACTATACCGCAATCTAAACGTTATAGAAAGCTGGTAATGCAAATTGGAGCCACTGGACTAGCCGCCTGTTTATTTATACAATCCTCATTCCACGACGTAATGCGCGCGTGGATATATGTATAATCAAACTCATAATTTCGGTGTGACTTGCCATTCTTATCCTCGCGCAATTATCCTCGTTGAAAATTTCCGTCGATCGCTCATTATTCGATATTATATATGCTCACTCGCTAATTCCCCTCCCCCCCCTTCCCCCTGATCGATGATTCGAGCTATCCGCGCGCCAAGAAGAGAGCAGCTCCGAGTGCGGATAATCATCGCTGCAATGTGTGCGTATCAGTCAATGACGTTGTATACCTTAAGCTGCTGACTCGGGCGCGTTTATCGAAATGCTCGCTTTGACTTTAATGGAAAAATAAATGCTCTATTGTTTGCGATGCGTTCAATTGCATTGTGTATATCGCACACATTTCATAATGATGCGGCGGTGGCTCGCGCGAAAAGATAAAATCGATCGTTCGAACTGCCGTGCACACACACACACACAGACACACACACACACATTTCAATCGGTATGCACATTGTAATTCTACAACTTTCCTTAAAGTAAAAGCGCGCGATCGAGCGGCCGGGATGATGTTGCAGTTGCGCGCGAGAAGCGCTTTCGGCATTGAAGGATTGATTTATGCTATAGTTCGCGCTGAAAGCTTTAGAAACTTTGACCGATTGTCCGCACGTTTTTTTCTCAATTAATGAAACTTTCTTGCTCCGCTAACTTTAAATTACAATTTGATGTAGACAAAAGCAGTAAATACGTAATATATATATACATACAGTTTTGAAAAACCTCGGAATAACATTTTTCTTTACATATGACGAGTAGAGCCGCCGCGCGTACATAGGTAAGTTGAAATTTGTAAATAAAGTTTGAAGAATGCAAAGAAGTCTGTCGTGTGACGATAATATATATACCTATATGCGCGCCCGCGACACATTGTTTGCACAGCAACCTACGAGGAAATTGCGTGCGGCCACGTGCTCCTCGCGCGCAGAAGACTTTAGAATGAGTCGTACAGTGTATTTGAACGCTCGGCGGCATAACAGTTCCGTTAATAGTTAGGTACGATCGAGTAGCCGCCGCCGCGCAGAGATTGTCCGAAAATTACTCTGCGCGCGATATATCTCGCTATGTATACATATACAACATTCAACTCGGCACGAACGCGTCTATACGCTTACGTCGAATCTTTTCGGTCATGCAGCACACAATCCGACAGTTGAAGCGTCACCCCGATTAAACATACGTGCTCGATGTTTTGTAAATATCATTCATAAGCCGAAAGCTATGTATCTTTTTTTCTTTTCACGACTTCCTTCGCAAAATCCGCAGTTTCTCGCGTCCAAACAAGGAATATAACTTGTACGATGATAATAAAATTAAATTATTTAGTCTTAACGATTGTAAATGTTAATAAAGCCAATAGGCGTGATAGGCGAAAAGAAAGACTATTATAAACGCTTTGATGCAAATTCACTTTTTTTTTTAAAGCGGTTCCCTCTAGAATATTTCTTATATGCCTATATATACACTGAAGCGCCTATCCGCATCAAAAGTCTTATGGGAGAAATAAAGGATGAGAACGAGTGCGCGCGAGAGTAAAGAAAAGAAAAAGATCCAAGAGGGATAAGAATAAACGTGCGCGAATACGCACGTGCGTGTGTGACTGTGTGCAGTGCGTGAGTGCGCGCGCGAATGATGGTAGACCGGTTCCTGTAGTGTGCGCAGCGTTTGCGCGACCCCGCGCTCATATATACACGTACTATATAGTGGCGTAGTTTCTTACACGCACGCGACATAAAGGAGTTTGGGCGCATACAGAACCGCTCGTAGCGAGAGCAGCTGCAGCGCGGCGCAGGTTCCGCGCGACACATTCAAAAGACTCGTTGCGTTGTGTGCCGTGAACTCGAGAAAACGCGCGGTTTCGTTCTACACTTTGTGCGCCTCGCTACTTAGAGAGAGAGAGAGAGAGAGAGAGAGAGAGAGAGAGAGAGAAAGATTAGTTTGACCAATTGCCTGGAGCTGTTAAGTATGGAACAACTATAAATATATTCCTTATACAGCACAGTCATTGTTTCTTATCGGCACTTGTCTCTGTACCAATATGACTTGAATTTACTAATCAATCGGAGACCGATCAACTGAAACGAAATGCAAAGACCTTTCATTTATTAAAGCCTGCTGCATTTTTATAAAAATAACTGCAGATTATACAAAGATTATTGATAGAAACGCGCGATTTTCCAACTGTGCACCTTTTCTACATTGTTAAGCTGACATTTTCTGCCGGACTGACCAAGCTGAACTTTACTCTATTCTCAAAGTATACGCATAATGATATACGTGGAACCAAGAGAGCTCGCGGCCTTTTAAAACCACGCGTTTGCAGTTCTACATATTTGTACACCGATAATTTATTGGTATTTAACTATTGCGCACGTACCGGCGCGGCGTCTATACGAAAACGCTAGCAAAAAAGTATAATTAATTTATAAGCAGCGTCGGTATCTGCTTGATAATCGAGCAAATATATCTGCTGATCCACGTTGATGAAATTGATGTTTTCATATACCTTACTTTAATACTTTATCATTCTACCTGTTTTTTAACGTCGTCATTCCCTCCTCGATGCGCGACAGTTTTAATCTCAACTCATGACATTCCAAATCCAAACCACAATCAGCTATTCCGGTGTGTCTTATAATTGATTAGATAGGTGCCTGTGATTGGCTGTAGAAGAGGGGCAAGATTCACACGGAAAATACTGGCTCCATCGTTGGATACGTCATGGTGAATGATTCCAACGCAGTCTCTTGGAGTTTGGACTCTATTTCAAGGCCGTCTCTTAAAAGCTACGAAAGCGACAAACCCCATAATGTAATAGTTACCATGACGAAGCAGAATTGACGAAAGAGACATACATTATGCATTTGATTCAATACTTTAAAATGTTTCGCTGTAAGCAGTCTTAAAAAATATGCAAAACATTATTTTTTGCGACACTCGTTTTTACAAAGTTTAACTCGTCTCGTATTGACATTGTTACAATAGTGTATTTAATGATGATACTAATATAGTATCTATATTATTATAGATATTCAGAAACCGATATATAGTAAATACTGACTTTCGATATTTCAAGCGTATAGCTATATAGTGCACAAGATGCACGATAACGATACGAATTTGTTTTTTTTTTAATTCGACGATATACCCTCAAATGATGCAATATCTCGAGAGAAAGTAAATAAAAAAACACATTATCTTTGCAGGGCAATCAGTCGTTACGTGCAATTGCTGTGGACGATAAAAGGACACGAGAAAAAAGATCGCAGTGTCGCTGACGTATTTCGGCAGCACGTCGCTCGCAATCCCAACAAACCGTGTCTTGTTTACGAAGACCAGGAATGGACGTTCCAACAGGTATAAAGAGAAATAAAGGTTTTTCTTTTTTTTTTTTTCTTTCTTTTCTTATAATATCCACAACAATTCTCACGTTTCACATAATCATCTTGTATTATAAAATGGATTTTGCAATTCTATCTAGCTTAATTAGAGTATACACTTTGAGTTCAATTATATATAAGTGGGATAAACGTCGCGCAAGTTAAAACACAATTAAAATAATGGCCAGTAAAAGCCTATCATATTTCTTTTGGATTACAATTGGATTCATTTGAACAGAACGTTACACAGTGCGCGAAACAAGAGAAGTAAGCCGACGTATCGAGCTTCAAATTAAATACCGATATACTTTTACGCATTAGGTCGAGGACTACAGCAACAAAGTCGCCTCGGTGTTCAAATCCCATGGCTACAAAAAGGGCGACGCGGTCGCCCTACTGCTGGAAAATCGACCCGAGTTCGTCGCTATCTGGCTGGGTCTCAGCAAACTTGGCATTATTACACCGCTCATCAATACCAACTTGAGGAAGTCCTCCCTCCATCACAGTATCACCGTAGCACAATGTCAGGCGCTAATTTACGGCGCCGATTTGGCAGAAGGTATCTTATATAGAAAATACAATTATAAATAGTATATGGCTGTCGTCACTAGCAGCGCTCCTGTCTTTCGTGTCGTCGGTAATGCATGATTCGATAAAGCATCCTATAACGCGCTAATGTTTCTCTCGTAAATCGCGTCTCTCCTGCATTTTTCATGAGGGGCATAAAACCTCGCCGGTTAGAATCGAAAAAAAGCAAAAAAAAAAAGAATGAGAAAGACAAATGCAAAAATGAACGCGAGTCACTCAATATTCGCAGATTCATTCGAGCTCGAGTCCACAAAAACACTATTTCCGTCGTTACGAAGAATAGCGCGTGTTAATTTATTGTGCAGGTGTTGATTTTTAGTTAAACGACTAATATATAATTCAAGTGTTCTAAATAGTCGGCGAAAGGATAGACGCATAAAGACACTTGTTTTTCTCACGCTGCTCACAAAAAAAAAAGCGAGGCATAGCCGAATACGTGAAAGCGCCATAGTCGATGCGCGTCGAAAACAGAATCGGTGGTCCTCGTTCGCAGGCTTATGTCGCGCACGTGTCACTTTGTAAGGTGACGGGTGACGAAACGCATATGCGGTTAAGTCAACGCCAACTGACCGGTCGCGTGTTTAACCGACTTTTGCAGCGCTTTCGACTAAATTCTCATTCGTGTGTTAAAGTCATTAGTTATTTCTTTCTGTTCAGCGAACTTGAGAGACTCGCCGATTCGCGAATAATAATTGTAAACGTTCAAAGATTTCGTCAATGGTAAACACCAAAAATTCACTCCAGAGAGATTTACTATTTTGTATTTTTCAGTTTCTAAAAGAATCATTAATCAATAAGTATAAATAACATTGTTCATGTAAGACAAACTAAATAGTCGTTTCACAGTGCTTTATTTAACTTAATTATCTTAAAGGATGTTTTACGTGAAGGTCAGATTTTAATGAGATGAATATTATCTAATCGTAAAATATATACGTACCTATAGGAAACCTAATTTTCAAAAATTGCTGTTTAGTATCATTGAGATCATGAAAAAAGATGAATTTTACTTATTCATAAAGAATATAATTGTTATGGATAAGAAATGTGCTGAAAAAACTGCAATTACTCTTTGAAACAAATAGTGTTAGTGCCCCTCCCAACAAATAAAAAATTACTCTCTATTAATTCAATATTATAATTGTCTTAATGAGATTGAGTTGATGTAAATATGTAAAAGTCGCGCTTCGCTTTTAAGTAGTTAGATATTGTCCATTTTAAAAATAGAAAATAAAATAAGATATAATCTAAACAGTTTGCAAAACACTATAAAATGCAAAACCCATAATATCGTCGTGAAAGCTAAAACTGAAATTTCACTCTCATGCATTTCCACTCGTTTCAGCTGTAAAGGACATCGCCTCGTCTCTGGACGCAAAACTGGCCCTCTACCGTCTTTCGGATGATCCCAACACCAGCTCGGACGGTCTGAAAGAAAAGGAGCTGGGCAACTTCTTGGCGGACGCCCCGAGTGTGCCTCCGGTGATCCAGGACAAGGGCTGCTACAGCGACAAGCTCATGTACATCTACACCAGTGGCACGACGGGTTTGCCGAAAGCCGCAGTCATCACCAACTCAAGGTATGCAATGAACATTGACTCTCGATTCCCCGGCTAATTTGCATATCTGATCTGCGACGAGCTGTGGAATGGAGAGGGAAGAGATGCTGTGCCTGTCTTCGTGACTATAGCAGCGGTAGACAACCGCTCGATTTCTACTTGCGAGTGAAGTGTGTCAGGGACGTTTCGGACGCTCTAGGGTCGTTCGCCTTGCCCTGTGCAGCTTCCTCGCGTGTGTCGAAGCTATTACGTGGGTTTTATATTGGTGCTCTCGACTTTTGGATGCGGTGCGACGGTTGTAAATGTCTTTTGTTGCAGGGACGAATTTCCGCGCGAAAAGAATAAAGTTGAAAAGAAAAATAGGGACGAGTGCGGAGCGAAAATGTGTTTCCGAGTATTCTTTCAGACGGGGCGAGATTTATGAAAAATACATTTTGGTTTGAGAAACGAGAGAGCTTTGAAAAAACAAAGATTATCAACTACTGCAAATTTCTTTACTTGTTATATTGTTCGGAATTATGTTTGAACTGTTGAGTTTATAATGAAATAAGTTGCTCAAATAAACTGCGTTAAAAGAGTTTGACGGTTCCAATTATAAAGAAATACTTAAATATATTTTGAAAACTATTAATGTTCTAAGCAATTTTATAAATTTTAATAATTTCAAATCTGCTTCTTTATTAGAACAATCTTTTCCTCAAACACGATGTTCTTCACTTGCAACTTTCAAAAATGCGTTTTACGTAAAAGATTGTTCTTTCCGTTTTCATTTTTTTTTAATTTTTTTATTTATTTTTTTTGGTAAAGGACTGTATAGAATGTTTGGCAAAGTTGTGGAGTACAAAATGTCGTATGTTTTACTAAAAAAGCAATTATCTCGGAACTGGGGCCATTAAACTGATTTATCGACTCCAAACTTCCTTATTTGGACTTAAAAACTGTCCCAAGAGTTTCTGAAATCCGTAATTTCACATCATTTACATTCTACTTGTAAGTTTCAGTACTTTAAGCATAAAAAGTTTTTGATCTGTTTTGTTTAATCATAAGAAAATCATTGTTTTAAAAAAGTGTCACAATTATAATCAAACAGTAGTCACTTAATAAATTATTTTTTTAATTTTTCACTGTTAAGAAATATTTGAAAATTATAGGATACATAGAAAGTTGTTAAAATAAATTTTTTGACAAAATATTTCTTTTCCAAGTTATTATTTAGAAAAATATTAGTAAGAATTGGTAGTTTTGTTGTTTATAATCGATTCATTAGGCAAATCCTATACTGCCTTCTCTAGTGTGCTACAGTTACCGACAACGACTTATTTCGTTTATTTATTAAATTTTTTAATTTGTTTAATTTTCCAGTCAGAGGCACACTCGGTACAATATAAAGTTTGAACCCTTGTTCTAATAACTTCAGAAAACTGATTAATCCATACGAAAAGTACGATGTAGAAATCTGTCAGTAATATCCGTAATATCTTCTTAAACTTTATATTGTATCGAATATATGCGTTTAGATGCTTACCAAAGAAATTCCGTATATAAGTGCTCACATTCATACCATTCATATTCCGAAAACTGATTTACATTCACGTATACCTACTTATTTCAGATTCATGTTCATTGCCAGCGGTATACACTTCTTAGCAGCGTTTACTAGTTCCGACAGATTTTACACGCCTTTGCCGCTTTATCACACCGCCGGTGGCGTTATGACTATAGGTCAAAGTCTATTGCATGGTGCCACAACCGTGATCAGGAAAAAATTTTCCGCCAGTGCGTACTTTAGCGATTGCATCAAATACAACTGTACGGTGAGTCTAGTCAAGTTGTACATTTGTCTTAATATAATCTAACTGAACTACCTGCAAAAATTTATTAATGCCTTTCTATAATTTTTTGCACTCGTAATATAATTTTAGTGTAAATTTTGAACTATAATCTTTCTTGCGTTGAAATGTAAAGAAAATAAATAGATTATTTAGCGATAAATTAGGTTTTGAAAATAAAATGTATTTTCTATTAATTAAATTATATTTATTTTGTCATGGTCATTTTAGAAAAATAATTGCACCGTTACTTGCACTTTTGTTATTTTGTACATGAAAACTTTTTCCAATAGTCATTTGCCTTTATCATCCATTTGTATTCCAAATATACTAAAAAATAAATTGAACTGTTCCAGGTGTCGCAGTACATTGGGGAAATGTGTCGATACATATTGGCAGTGCCACCCAAACCAGACGATAAAAAGCACAATATCCGTATAATATTTGGAAATGGGCTCAGGCCACAAATTTGGCGCGAATTCGTTGCGCGTTTTGAAATTCCACAAGTGTGTGAATTTTATGGCGCCACCGAGGGCAATGCGAATATTGGTAAGTACCTAAAATTAGTGCCAGATAAACAACAAAATAATTCGGATTTGTTTTAATTAATTGTTCTTTTTCACAACATTATACTTTCTGATAGTGAAAATCTATTTGATGATAATTTTATTAATCGTATGTTCTTTACGTTATTACTTTCAGTTAATGTTGATAATACAGTAGGAGCAATAGGCTTTGTATCTCGCATATTACCAGCAGTATATCCCATTTCAATTATTAAAGTTGATGCTGATGGAGAACCAATTAGAAACTCAAAAGGACTTTGTCAAGTGTGCGAGCCAGGTATGTCTACAGTAAAATAATTCTATTTGTCTCTCTTGCGCGATATAATAAATTTTAGATAGTGCTTCTAATATAATAACATAAAAAATAAAACCATAATTGTATTTAATTCTTATTGTTCCAAAGTAACTATTTTGGAAAATTTATAAAAAAGCAAAGTGTATAATAGTTGTAAAACTTTTGTAATAATGCTTAGATATAACATAAGTATAGAAAAAATTATTTTATATTGATATGATGTCACAGACCTGAATTATAACGGGAAAACTGAAGAAATTTAGGTGGAAAGTATATTTCCCACCGCCCCTATAAAAGCCTTCATGAATTAGTTATATAATATTGAGATTTTCATAATTATAAATATAACTTTATTTAACATCAGGTTTTTCCTCAACCCATTTTTATTCACTTCCATTTATTGACCAACTTTTACACTATAAATTTTTTTTATCCTTTAGGTGAACCTGGAGTTTTCATTGGTAAAATTATTCCAAACAACCCGTCCAGGGCATTTTTAGGATACGTAGATAAAAAAGCATCCAAGACTAAAGTTGTTCACGACGTCTTTGCCAAGGGCGATTCTGCATTTTTGTCAGGTATGAGTCACTAATTTTCTTATAAAAGCTTGCAGAAAACAGTGAGCATTTGTAACATCCATTATTTTTTTTAGGCGATATTCTTGTTGCCGACGAGCTTGGCTACTTATATTTCAAAGACAGAACTGGGGACACTTTCCGTTGGAAGGGTGAAAATGTCTCGACGTCCGAAATCGAGGCTGTCGTTAGCAATCTTATTCATTACAAGGACTGCGTAATCTACGGTGTTGAGGTAGATTTTTTATTTCTTGCACTTTTTATGTTTTCGTCAAATATCCTCCTTCACACTTTCACTAATGTACTTCCAACACTTTTTAGGTACATGGCGCGGAAGGTAGAGCTGGAATGGCAGCTATTTACGATGAGCACGGTAATCTGAACATCGATCGATTAGCGATTGACGTGAAGGAACAATTGCCAGTTTACGCCAGGCCACAATTTATTAGGATACTAACGAAAATCGATCTCACTGGTAATTGAACTTTTATTAAACGAACTTTATTGCAGTGATGTTACGAAAATACATTGTCGTGCGATATCCAATTTATTTTTCTAGAACTAAAAAAAAAGTTGACTGCAGTTTTTTTTTGACAAAAATATAAAATATTATAAGATATACCGTTTTCAAACCTGTTATTTGGGAGAGATTATAGTATAGAATCATTTTTTATGTGATTTTTTGAACAGCTACAATATTGATTTACTTATTTTTTTTTTAAATTGCTAAATGATGACTAAACTAACTATTTATAAAGTTCTCGTTTAAGAATTGACAATTTAAAATTTTCTATTCATATTGCAAATTGTAAATGATAGCGTATTTTATTCAAAATTGAATTCTTATTTTGTTAAAAACATTGCTAGTTTTTAATTACAAAATCTTTTAAATAAAATAAAATGCAATATCGATTAATGACTTAAAATTTGAAAATTATTTAATTGCAATAGGATAAAACTAATAGGACAAAGTGGCGAAATAGGTAGTATATAATATATATTATATTAAATCTAAAATAAGGGGACACTAAAAAACATCGACCCCAAATCGCCCTACTGTCTAATCGCCCTCTGTTTTATTTCTAAAATATTTCTTCAAGAAGTTTATATATAGTTTATTTATAGAAGTAGAGCTATTTTTTGATTACCAAAGATAAAATGATCATTTTTATGCATCGTAAATACAAATCTTTCTATGCATTCTAGATAACATCAGTTTATCATTGATAAATGTGAATATTTTAGACATATATTTTATATTTGTTTATAAAACTTTTTACTATATTTTATAC
>UELU01136078.1:57759-85602 GCA_900490025.1 Megastigmus dorsalis | reverse complement strand
ATGTATATGTGTTCCAACAATAAACATGTAAGTATATAATTCAAAGAGTTTAAAACTATATAATTACAATGATTATATGTATTATTTTATACGTATACATATTTACTTCATAATTTACCTGATATAATTGTTTTTCAGGTTATGCGAATACTGCAACATTACCTTTTTTATGGAAAATATTTACTTTTAACAGGAGTAAAATAAAGAAATAGTTTAGGTAAGTATATTAAATACATTAAGCATCATGTTAATATTTAGCTTTAAATTGATTTATCTCCTTTATATGTTTTTAGAGTCTACGCGCAAGATCCTGGAGGAACTATTGGATGGATTTTCACATATGAGGTCTTAAAATGTTTGTAATAACATACTGGAGGACCTAACGCTATTTACATTAACCAAAATTCCAATTAACATGTAAGTATCATTGTAAATATGACAAAAAGTAGAAATTTAAGCATTTTTTTTTGCTTACCGAGCAATATTTTTTTTCAGAAACTTCTGGGTCTTATTTCTTGCCTATATAAATAACATTAGGTCCTCAAGTAGTCTTTTACAGACATTTTGGCATAAATTATAGTCAAATATATGATACATATTGTATTAAATGTAATTGATGCATTGGTTGTTTTTTATTTCAGGTGAATATAGGAAAATACAGCCTATAGGGATATTACCCCCTTAAACAATTGTAGCGTGGTGACCGAAATATATGTTACATTTTGTTTCTAAATAAAATGTATTTGAGTCCTATTGATCCCTATTCATATCCAACTATTTTAAATTCCTTCTATAATAAAACTGATTTTAACCGATTAAAGAACGATGAAAATAATCTGGACCGCAAAATTAATGCAATTATACAAACGATTTAAACCGATTTACAAATCCCGCAAATCGGATTTAATACGTTTTTGTGATCCGTACTTTCCTGATTAAAATCGATTAACACTATTATAACTTATTTCAACCGATAAAAATCTCGTCAGTAGTCATTCGAAATTGGTAGAAATCGGTTATAATTGTTCCTATAAACGGATCCTGACCGGTCATATAGAGACGAAGGAAGGCATGCATACCAGGAGACCCCAATAAACGGGAGTTCTTTACGGGGCGATATCACACGCGGCGCAAAAGCTTCAGGTAATTCTCCGTAAAATAAGGTATTACCCGGAGAGCATGTTTGATGGATAAATGAGGGGGCCCTATAAACGGGCTTCTCCTAAAGCGCATAAGGATTTGATTCTGGAAAGAATAAAAGAGAGAAGTGCGCTCCTAAACTAATGGCGGACCGCCGTGTGCCAAAAGGAGATCCTGGGGGGGAGGCGATCTGAGGTAATGCCGACGAGGACCGAACCACCTTTGGCTCCCGCTATCGACAAGACCGGGTACCGGTCGCCTAGCCAGCACCGGCTAACCGGCATCGGCGAGTGCGATTCGTCGCGTGATGCTTGCCGGAAACCCTCCAGAGAGCTGAACACCTTGTTCGGGGTGGGAAGCTCGAGAGAGCAGAGATGAGCTAGCGGGATGGAGCGTGCTATATCGCAGCATGAATATGAATATGAATATGAAAGAAGAAAGTTAAGTCAGCGGCGCTGCTAAGGGTAACCCTTAGAGCGCTGCGACTAAACGTAGAGCCACTACTCCGAAGATCGGGCAGTACCACAAGCGTAGAAAGTGCCATGAGCTATTTTAGCGCGACGAGCTCTGAGAGCATGGAGGTACAGAGCTGCTGTCCTGAAGGAGAAGAAATGGGCGAGAGCGACCTTCTGCGCAGGCGCATTGCTGCGGCGGAGGAAAAGGCAGAGGAGACTTTCTCTGAAATAAGGAGCCTCCTGTCAACTATACTGGCTGTTCTGAAAAGGCAGCCAAACATAGCCAAGGAAGTGATAGCCATGGGGGGTGAACTGATAGTAGCGGGAGATTTTAACGCTAAAGCTCTCGAATGGGGGGAAGCCAGGCCCGACTCTAGAGGATGCCGGGTCGCCGAAATGGCGGCACGGCTTTGATTAGTGGTGCTGAATTACGACACCACCACCATCTTTAGAAGGCCTGGCTACAGGGAGACTATTATAGACGTCTCACTGGCGAGCGAGGCGCTCGCGGCGCGAGTCGAGGACTGGCGGGTGGTCGAAGACTATACTGGGAGCGACCACCAGTACATCATGTTCCGCGTTCATGATGTCCGCCGGTCCTCGGCATCGATTAGACGCCCACCCATCCAGGTGGAGCATCTCAAAGATGGACCCCGAGAAGCTATCTTCCGCTCTAACGTGGGGTCTGCAAGCCCTGAGAAGCATCCCGGGCGACGTGCCGCAGCCAGCCGTCACTATGCGGCTCATCCACGAGGCTTGCGCGGAAGCAGTGCCTCGGAGCCGCAGTAGCGGAAAGAGACGTCCTGCCTACTGATGGACGAGCGAAATCGCGGACCTCCGCAAGAGGTGACTGGCTCTGCGCCGCCGCGCGCAAAGGGCCAGACAACGCGAACTCGACGTAACCCCCTCGGCCAAGAAGCAACTAAAGCGGGCTATCAAGTCCAGCCAGCGGCGCTACTGGTGGGAGCTGGGGGAGGAGCTGAATAGGGATCCGTGGGGACTGGGCTAAAAGATCGTTACCCGCAAGCTGGCGGCTTTTGCCGTCAGCAGTTCAACAAACACGGGGACGATCAATAACATCGTAAATGCCTTGTTCCCCGGGTATCCCGAGAGGCAGGGCGCCCAGGAAACCGCTGGCTGCCCAATTGAGTCTCTATTCACGAGGGCGGAGCTCTCAAGGGCGGTTTCGTCTATGCGAAACAAGAGAGGCAAGGGTCCGGCAAATACTCCTGTACAGCTAGCATCGTACAGGCTACTGTGCATGCTGGACACCGCAGGCAAACTCCTGAAGAAGCTGCTGAAGGTCCGTCTCCTAGCAGCCGTGCAAGAGGCAGGAGATCTAGCCCCTCGCCAGTACGGCTTCAGACGGGGCAAGTCAACCATCAATGCAGTCCAGGAGGTCGTTGACGCTGCAAGGTTGATGGAGTGGGAAAACAATTTCTCACGCCCCGTGTGTTGGCTGGCCACCTTAGACGTGAAAAACGCCTTCAATTCCGTCAGGTGGGACCAGGCGCTGGACACCATGGAGCGAGATTTCCGGGTTCCCGGGTACATTCTGCGAATGCTCGAGAGTTAAGTCTATGACACCGATGATGGTCCGATGAAAAAGGAAATAACATCTGGGGCAATTCAGGGTTCTATCCTGGGTCCCGACGTTTAGAACATCTTTTACGACGGGATCCTAAGGATGGAAATGCCCGAGGGCACGATCCTGATAGGGTATGTATGCGGACGACATAGCGGCCGTCATCATCGCAAGAGATTTCGACGCCTGTAAGATGCGACTCAATCAGGTAATGCGTCGAGTGACCTCCTGGATGGAGGACCACGGGCTCGAACTAGCCGCAGCCAAGACCGAGATCGTGCTGCTCACTAAGAGGCGCATTAACACCTTGAGCCCGATGAGCGTAGGAGATCCGACGGTCCAGACCAAGCCAGCTGCTAAGTACCTAGGGGTGACGCTCGACTCAAAGCGCACCTTCGGGGAACACACACGCAATGCTGCCGACAGGGCGGCGGCGGTGACAATGTCGCTTAGCCGGATTATGGCCAATACCAAAGGCCCACGGCCCTGCAAGCGCCGTCAGCTCATGCGCACTGCCGAATCCATCATGCTATACGGTTCCGAAGTCTGGGCCGACACGCTGCGGTTCGAAATGTACCACAAGCGTATGGCCGCAGTGCAATGGAGAGCGGCTCTCCGTTTCGCGTGCTCCTACCGCACGGTCTCCGAGCCCGCGGTGCTGGTGGTTGTTGGGGTTATACCCATCGACCTACTAGCCCAGGAGCGTCAATTCGTTCACCAGCAGAAGCCTGTTTTGGGCAAAGCGGCCGCCCAGAAAACTGCTAGGGCTAACTCCATCCAGGCTTGGCTGCAGATATGGGCAGCAGAAATGAGGGGCCGGTGGACAGCAAGATTAATTAACCATCTGGACGCCTAGCTAGCCCAGGAGGCGGATCAGGTAAACTATTACCTCACCCAATTTCTCACGGGCCACGGCATGTTTTGCTCCTACCTCCACAAGATGGGAAAGGTTACGGAGCCAAGCTGTGACTTTCCCTCGAACGACGCAAACCACACCTTTTTTGAATGTAGAAGGTAGAGCGACGAACGAGGGACACTCGCAGCGGACCTTGGAAGCATCACGCCGGACAATGTCATTGGTGTGATGCTCCAGAGTCACGAGAAAGAAGCAAAGGTGGCCGTATTTGTGAAGACGGTCTTACGCTAGAAGAAGCATGATATCGACGGCATGCAATCTCGCAGCCATCCTTAGAATAGGGCTCCTCTTGGGAGGAGCCAGACACGGTGGCCTCAGACCGGTAGGCGCGGGATAACCGGGAAAAGACGTGGCACTTCCCCTCCGAAGTAATGCTTCACGGCGGTGCCGGATGGGAGGGGACACAACTGCCACGTGTTTTCAAGGTGGAGGGGTTTTAGTGGGTATGCCTGATCATTTGAACAGGAGTCCTACACAGGGGGAGACACGTGTCTCCCTATCAAACATAAAGAGTTCCCCTTCGCACCGAAAAAAAAAAATTATTATTATTATTATTATTGCTGTTTTTATTGTTGTTGTTGTTGTTATTATTATTATTATTACTATTCTAATTAAAAGTTGTTGATTATCTAACAATATACTGCTGCTGTTTACAAAACAAGAGCAATATTCTCAAACCCTTGTTAAAATCTTATACACTCTTTAATGCAGTTTCTAATTTTGTGAAAAGAAGTCGGTCAAGTGGTAGTAATTTATCAACTATCTTTCCAGGTCGCTGGGAATCGAATATCTAAGCTTAATACGTAAATGTTTAAACAGATAAATATAGCAAGAGACTGATTTTTAATCAAACTTTTCCACTCTTTATTGAAGAACACTATATATAAATTTGAAACGATTTACAAAACAAAACAGTACTCTGATAAAGTGATACTGGAAATAAATTTATTGAACAGCGTATAATAATGTAATAATTTTATTATGTATCTTTCTTATAAATTATATGATGTATATGACAAAGATATCTCAAAAAATAACAAAGTCATGCAGTATATGATAAAATATGTTCATGGATTTTTGAAAATCATCATTTCTATGCATATTTGGATATAAAAATTCGCAAGTATGAGTAGTTGAATTCTGTGAAATTTCATGACGCCTTTATTAAAAGAACTTATTTCCGACTATTTTAATGTATTTAAGACGAGTAAAATTTCATTAATCCGCCTAGAACCATTCAGCCTCAATTTATAAAAAATGATCGAAAAAGTTTTCGATGACTTACAATTGCATCTCACATGGATGAAGTATTTAAAAGTCTCGTAAAACCGTTTACATGGTGGTAGCATATAGTAAACTTGCAGAAATATCAGGTCCAAATTGATAATATATATTAATGAAAATAAATATATTATAAATGTATTATATTTTCTTTTATTAATAATTCTTCTTAATCCTAGAATTCATCAATGAAGTAGTTTATTTAAATTTTCCAAAACACCATTATGAAAAAATTTATTTTAAATCGTTTTGCACTATTGCTTTAAAAATCTTTGATTTTTATACAATATCAAGAAATTTAATATTAAAATCAATCAATATGTAACATACTATAACTTAATAAAGAAATCATATCTAATTTCTTCTAGGAGTCGAAGCATCATTGACCTAAGTTATAAATTCTTACACTTACTAAATACTGATTTTCTCAAAAAACAAAAGAAATGAAGGTAACTTTGAGACGAAAGATCAAGAAAAATGCAAATATTTCCAATTTTCTTGTAATGGTAGCAGTAAACCGTGATACTACAAATCAAATCGACCTAGAAAGTCAATAGCTACAATTAACTGATGTAGATCTAAGCATTACAACCTTGCGGCTTCCTTGAGATGTATGAACATTATAGATAGGATAACTCTGACTGCGAATGTAAATTATACAACACATTAATCACCTAGTATGAAAATCTACTTTAAATGACTTGCAAAGGAAAATTTTGATAAATAAATTAAGAAAACACTAAAATAATTTACAACATTTAATTATTTATGGAAAAAATTGTTAAAATCATTTTAGAATAAAGGTGCATCACTTTTCCGAACACTTGCAATTTAATTTTTTATGATTTGTATAATGAAAGTTTTGTTTAAGCGTACCAATATCTTACTATATTCAACGTTATCTATTTCTATGCAATTTATGTATTCAAATTTAAATGTTCATCTTCTTAATGCTTTAATCAATTGAGAAGCTCTCTATTTTAAATTAAATATTTCTTTTTGTTAGGGACTGTACCGTCCGTTTGCTCTAAGAGGTAATTATTCAAATACTTCTTTTCTATGAAAGAGTGTTTGTAAATTCTGCCTATTTTTGGGACCTCGAATTTCAAATTTTTTTAGATAGTATAAATAATGTTATTAGGTGAAAAATTAATTTCATTATAATTTCAAGATGAGCATAAGCAGAGTTTTGGCGATACAAGGGGTAAAAGTGATGAATGGCATGGATACTTCCATGTAAAAAACACCCCAATCTGTGAGAGAAAAAAGTCATTCAATTACATCTATCTCAGGAAATTTGCATGCTAGATGAAAACTAAGGTTATATATTAATACATCAGAGTAAAATTCTATAAGAAAGGATATGTTTTACTTCGTTACATGCATATATTTGTTTCTTTGTTATGGATATTTTTTAAGTTCTTTCGTGTACTTTCATGGATTACGTGAAATCATAATTTTCATCCCTTCGCATCTCTCGAACCATGTCTCAACTCATAATATTAAAATTACTCTGAGATTAATGCCCCATCATTGAGAATAATGGGCAAAAATATTGGTCTTTTCGTTATCATTATTTGTATAAACATAAACTAAAATAAGTACGGCATTCTAAGTACGGCTAATTAATTTTCGAAAAAATTATCCTTGTAGATTTAATATTGGTCTTTTGAATTCCATCGAGAGATTCGAACTAAACTGATATGCAAAAAATTGATGGCTAATTTTTTTAAAAGATCAGAAATTTTCACCTTTTTTTAGAAATTGTTGATTACAGATAGGAAGCATCATTATCAAAAATTCGTTAAAGAATTAAAAAGTTACTTTAAAAAATTTACGAATTTCTCCAATTATTGTTGATATATACATATACTCCTAGCTCAGACGTTTCACAAGCAGATAATTAAGCAAAAAATCATTTTATTCAGCAAAATGTTCAGTATCGCAGTACTTAGTAATATGTCCTTTTAAATAACTTAGCTCAACAAAAACTATATATTTTCGTCAGAAATCAATCTGTATCAGGTACTGTCTCTGGTCTTATAAGAAAATATAATGATATTTTGTGTGCCATTCATTTTTGTAAATCTCCTCCTTGAAACTATTATCAAAAGTTGCTCTAAAACAACATTTAGGGCTTGGCTCGGTGTGAAATTGATCCTTACACCCAAATCCTATATACAAAATCTCCCGATCCTACAAACTGATTCTCTCGCGCAGTTATCCTTAAAGTCGCTCGTCATAAACCCAGCATATCCCAGAGCGTAGGTGCAGTCAGCCGATTACGGTGCAGAGCGCGTCTCTCGCTTATTCCGCGGGCCGCATCCGCCGCAAGCGATGAAATAGAAGGAAAGCCTCCTCTTTCTCGGCTCGCTCGCTCGCCCGGTGTGCCACAGCGCTCGGATGCGCGAAAAAGAAGGAGTAGCTCGCGGTGCAGGTGGGTGGGGAGGAGGAGAGCAGCAGTAGCAGCCAAGAGAAAGAGAAAGAGAGAGGGGAGCTAGGAAGAAAGAGAGAGAGAAAGAGAGAGAGAGAGAGAGAGAGGGAGGCGTAACAGATGGTGGTGGAGGAGGAGGAGGAGGAGGAGGAGGAGGAGGAGGAGGAGAATCGAGTGTAACCGGTCCAAGGAGAGCCGCGTTCTGATAACCTAGTTTCGCGGACGGCGCTGCTCGCGAGTGCACGCTATCGGTCAGATCGCTCGCTCACTCGCGAGCGCACCACGACTCCGAACCTCCCCCGCGCTTCACGAGTGTGTGTTTCTGTGTGAGTGTGTGTATACATGTACTGCACACTGCACACCGCAAAGCGCCTCGCAGCTCCTGCAGCCTTTCTTTATTTACCGCCTACGATCTCTTGGCGGATCGCGCTCTCATCTCTCGCGTTCTCCTCTCGCGCGTTATAGCTGTAACTGAACATTAAAGTCTCTCTCTCTCTCTCTCTGGCTTGGGATATCTTGGACGAGGCGTTATGTACAAGCGGAGTTTAGATATATAGGAGAGCCTTGGGTGACACGCGCGCTCCCAGCTGCTGCGGATGCGTTTTTATTTTCGATAAATGCCGCCGCGAGAGCGATGAAATATGGAAATACGGAACTGCAAAAGATGCAATGGTATAATGTTTTATGAGTAAAAGGGTGTGCGCCGTGCACTTGTGCGTATAGAAAAATTGAAAACTTTTTTCAAATATCGTTCCAATAGTGAACTGGCATATCTTCCTGTACTGTCGAAGCAGCATTTATCTTAATGGGAAGTTAGTTTGATCTTCGGGTAAGCTGATGTCTTTGCTTATGTTTATAGTAAGCTTTACTGTCATTTTAGTATATAGCTGCTTGAAAGACAATCAAACACTTATATTTCATACATAATTTATTAGAGAAAATCTATACTTTCGGCAAGATTGAGAAAATAGATCGAGCTTCGAAGAACATCTGTTAAATGAAAATTTATACACTCTGTGACGGTTTGGCGCATGCCCTGCAGAACGTGATTTCGTGGCGAATTTTTTTTTTATCGCTTCATCGCTTTTCTCCGATTTTCTGTATCGTACAGAGATGTTTTTATTCGCCGGTGCAGAAAACATCACTGATCATACGGTTATACGAGCAAATATATATAGTAAACGAGCTGCCCCATAACAGCGCTTATAATATACGCGAGTTAATGTTCGATGATTATTGTGATCGACGGAAATTGGAACTTCCATATAGGATAATCTTTGATTAATTTACTACCTTATTTGCATTATTTACGACATAATTCGCGAGCTCGAGTAAGCGTGCACAGTTACTCTGTGTGCACAGAAGTGGCTGCATGATAGTATAATATATCAGCGGCGCGCTCGGTTATTTCTCCTGTCGTTTATTATCCACTAAAAGTAATTGTATAATACTGACTTTATTTAATCACCTCGCACGATAATTGTTTGACAATTATGGAAATCAGTCTTGACTTTTCGCGCTGATTTACGTACATCCCCGTTCTATATTTTTAATACATATATATATATATATATACATTCACGTTATGGATAAATTTTAGACATAGTAATTTTGAACATCTGTATATGTTCTATGTATAAAACTCATTAACGGAAATTAAAATACGCGCAGACACCTTCTTATTGATATGTTTAAGTCGGTATATAATCTTATTTCTGTATTACGCAATTAATCCGAAAATTGCATCTCAGCCTTATTGTACGCAAAAGGAACGAAACACGTTTAATACGAACAAATTACAGTTGCATCCGACGGTCGATCGGTGTGTACATCAGAAAATAAGAAGAAGAAGAAAAACAAATCAAAACAATGCTATCATCACGCCCACAAAAGAAAGCCAAGTGCAGCGCTATATACGAGGCGAGAAGCTGCGGCCAATCATTATACAGGCTCGTATCTCAATGCCGCGCGTAAAATCATCGATCAATATACCCGATAATGCCGGAGATTATATATTATCCATTCGGCCGCACGACTTTAACAATGTTTTTACTCGCGGCGAGAGAGAGAGAGAGAGAAAAAAGAAAGTGTCCGCGCGAAGAGACTGCGATGTGCATGCAGCACGCCTCCTTCGACGGACGCCGTTTCGCGGGAGCACATGCACAGCCGATCGCGCAGAACGGCTTAACGGCCAATATAGACAGCAGAAAAAAGATCCGCGCGCGCGGCCAAAAGATCTAAATATATATAGCAGATGCAGAGATCGGGTGGGGCGCGTATATAGAGGAGGAGAACGTAATCGTACAAGGCGCACCGCCGCATGTATATAATAAATACAGGTGTATATGTATGTTCAGGAACGCGCGAGGCTCCAAAGAGAGAGAGAGAGAGAGAGAGAGGAGCGAGCGATTTGAAAGCGCGATACACTGCACAGAGCGCTGCGAAATTGGGTCGCTGGTGCGCACCGATCGGAACCATCTTTCGACGGCGCGTCGTCCTCGCCGTCCTCGTCTATTAACTCTACGCCTGCACAGCTGATCGCGAACGCGCGTATAGAGTCTCGAGCTCTCGTCCGTCGCGTTCCGAAGCTTGTGTGCGTGCAGCAGCAGCAGCAGCAGCAGCAGCAGCAGCAGGTCCCGCGGCCCGCGCGCGGCGAGGCACAAGGAGAAGAAGAGGCGCCGCGCCACCGCCGCAGCCGATCGCAGCCGCGAGCTGGCATCAGGTTCGACGACCTGTGCCCGGCATCAGCCGCAGCTCGCGGTTGCGTCGCGCCGCGTGCACGTATAACACTGCATAGCGCCGGTCGACCTGCGACCGTCGCTCAGCTTCCTCTCTCCATCTCTCTCTCTCTCTGTACACACACTGCACTTGTTTGTGTTGTACACCTTCGCCGCGTGCTGCAATCGATGCGGAGATATATCGATTTGTATATCGCTATTGTTGGTTCGTTCGACCAAAGATATGCTGTTGGGTTTGGAAACAAACGATCGATATATACAGATACATATATATATATATATATCGAAAACAGAAAGTTTGTTCCTAGCCTGAATAAAATCAGAAAGTTTAGGCGGCCATTGATGACTTTCTGCTATAAACATCATCGCGATTGGTTGTGTAGTCGCTGTATAACTCTTTCCGATAGGACATTCCGGCACCGTTTTTGCTGAAAAACGACCCGAGTGGTTTGACTGTTATTTTTATCCTCGATAGTATCTATTACTTCATGCTAGCTTTTTTAGTAAAAGTCATAGATTACACAAAAACATGATATTAGTCAATTATACATGCTAATTTTTCCATCGAAAATGTTTATTTGACTTTCAATGGGCGATAGAGTTACTAATTGGCTTGGCGAAAAATAGAGATAAGCGAATAAAAAAACAGTAACGACTTGGCTATTAGATATGTCTGTATTTATAAACTACAGAGACTTAATACTACAGGATAGTTACCATCGCACCTGCATTGCTAGGCCATGCATGACTAATCTATCGGGAAATATATCGCTATTGTGGCAGACGTTTTGAATTTATACAAGGATTCGTGTAACTGTAGTGTGCAAATCGACGGGCATATTGAGCACTTGTCATTGCATTGACTACGTCGATATACCACATCGTTATAAGTGTGCCGATCACATTGATAATTGCAAAATTGGTAGACAAATTAGGGACGCTAATTGTGGGTTGACAGTGTAGCTACTATGTCAAGAAATGTGTGTGTGTGTGTGTAACTATAAGTTCAGTGTGTACGACAAAGCTCAAAGTTCCATTTTGGTAATGTAACGGACAATCTTGTTGAATAAAAATTCATTGAACCGAAATGTAGATTGATAAAATTGACCCGATTTACATCTTTAGTTATGTTCCGAACTGTAAAAATAATCGTTATACATTTAAAAGTCTTGCTACACTAAAATATCGATATTTACAATTTAAATTCATACAGGTGTACTCTCTCTCTCTATTATTTAAATTTTTCAATACGCCCGTGATGATCAAAATGACGCAGAAAATTTCATCAACTTTAATAAAATAAAGCAATAAAATTTTGACTTCAGTTCAATACTTTACCGCATTCATTCTGGTTGAAAATGGGCGAATAAAATTTCATTACAGTTATTGGTAAAATCTATTTCTATTATTTAAGCAGGTACCGTTTTTGCTTTCCATCATGTTCATCTGAGTCTCAATTTTGACCAAAAAGTTTACCCCTTGCACCTACTCTAAGACTTCCGGTCCACTTTTTTAAAATCTTTTTTGTGCTTCGAAATGTTAATAATCGTTTGCATTTAAGAGCATTAGAACTGATTTTTCATGCTATTTTAAATCCTCGTAACTCTATGTAGAATCGTTCTTTTTATTTTTGTCTCGAGTAGAAGCTTGCTTTTTAACTTTAATATTCTTTTCCCAAACTTTTTCTAAGATATTTACATGATAAGTTACGTCACATCAAAACCACTTTCTCCCAAAGGAAGATTTAACTTAATTGACAAACGCTGTTGCTTCTTGTAATACATTTTTTCTCTTTCGAGATTCTCGTACGTGTAACAAGGAAGGATGTCAATGAGATTGGGATTGAATTCAATGATTAGGAAACTTTGTCATTATTTAGGACATAAAAAGATATTTAATTAAAACTAATTAAGCCTTTTATTTGAAAAGAAATCTTTAAAAAAAATGTGATTGAAAATCAATATATTGCTGTATTTTTTTGTCTCTTCATGATAATAAGTATGGGATGCAACAATCTCGTCTTTTTTAAAAATAAATCCTTTCAAATACGCGGGAAAATTTTCCTATATTTACGTATCTTTTTATATACTGGAAGATATTATATAATTTTCTTAGGGTTTCTGGGGGTTCTTAGGGTGTTGTAAAATGGAAAAAGCCACCCTGAAAATTTAAAAACTCGCTAATAGAATAAAATTGTGAAAATTAATAGAAATTATTACTCTACCTTTTTATTGGCAAATGGACATTGAAGCCTCAAAATTTTAACTGTATAAAATGCATCAAAATCGTGTAATAGTGTGAAAAAAAGTAAACGAATTTATGAAAATATATAGCTATGTAACAAAGATAGGATATAATATAAATAAGATAAAAATTTGGTTAATAGTAAATGTGTAGACATTCGGAGAAAACTAAATGAAACAAATATGCCAATTTAAAATTTATCGATTTAATTACATTAAGTTCTTTTTTAAATAAAAAATTATTTTAGAATAGGTAACTATTATTTTTAGAATTTAAAATCAATGCACTAATTCAATATTGGTAATGCGTTGACCCAATAAGATTTACTAATAAGATTTTTATAAAGTATTATATTTGCTCTTAAAAATGCATCAGTAAGTGCAGCCGAAATTTGTAATTATCTCATAAATGTACAATATTAGGCATTTACAATAAAATATACCTGCTAATATTTTTCTAATACTAATCTTTTTTAATTTGTCTGTGTCGTTTATGCACATTGATTTATAATAATATGTTTTTAGAATAATTTTTACTTGTACCCTAGACTTGTTCCCGTAAACTTTGCAAGCGGAATTCCCCAGGTTGTAAATAGCACTAAATTGGCAGATAGCCTTATGGAAGCTATCAAACTATATAAGTAGAAATCACTGCAAAACAGTGGAAATTTTACAAGTATCTTATACACATTCTTTATATAATTATTGCAGTTCTGAATTTTGTGCGAATTAGCATATATAATGAGAACATTTATATAAAATTTGATTAATCAATCAAGAACTATACAACCCAAAACCACTTCTTAATGAAATATAATTATAGTATCATTATATATTGCGGATAAAAATTATAATTGTCTCGTAACAAGAATGCACAATATTATATCTATATGACTCATCTTTTATATTTGTATAGCTATATACGTATAGGTATTTAACAGACCTTTAGATATTACATTATCGTATTGCAAATATATATATGTATATACACTTACGATGCACTCTTACATGTTCCTTAATGAACACCTGACATTAGTTTCAAGTGAGATCAATATAGCCACATGCACATCTTATCAATGCCCGATGATCCGAGAGCAGCGTCAATTATAACACCGTGCATATAATATACTTTTCATCCATCCACAGCGCAACTCGCTTAAGAGATATATATTGTTAATAGGTCACAGAAGCCAAACAAGATACATCCGTGAGATTAATACTCGGATTAATATCCAATTTCGTCGAGATGCTGATTTGCAAGTCCAACAAATAAAATTCCCGGATAATTTACTGCTGCTGCGGCTGCTATGCGTGCAAGGTGTCCTGCGCGAGCGAGAGAAAGACCAGCTGCTTTCGCGCATATTACCACGCGAGCCAGAAAGAAAGAAAGAAGGAAAAAAAGTCTACAAGACCCCGTGAGAATTTAATTTGTGAATTATCGTTATAGAGACAGTCGTCATACGACCGCGACGAGCTGTTATAAACGCCCCGCTAGGGGAGTATAATGTATAATAGCGATAGCAGCAACAGCAGCAACAGCAGCAACAGCAGCAACAGCAGCAACAGCAGCAGGAGCAGTAGCAGAGCCGATGACCCGCAAGACTTTCTCCTCTTATGCTAATTTCGTTAATACACTATTTTTAGTGTTTTCCGTGTACGCGCGGCGAATTTGCACAAGCGACGGCCGACGCGCGCCGAACCATATGAGCGATGTCGTCGATAGAGGCTTTTAATTTCTCCGCTTAGTCCTCCGGTACATATATATATATACACATATACATATACATACATGTGTACGGCTTGCGGGCTGTTTTATTATAATTGGATGGACGGGGCAGGAGAGTCGTTAGAAAGGCGGCTAGAATGGGTCAGTTCTATATGCAGAGAGCACCTGAGAACCTACAGAATTTCGAGACTCGGAGTTTCTTTTTTACGTATACTTTTTTTTTCTGCTTTTTTTTTTCTTCTTCTTTTCGTCTTTTTTTCTCCATTGGAGCGCGTTTGACAAGCGTCTCTATTGGCTATGGGCGAAAAGCCTTATAGATTACCTGTAGTGACGATCCCCGAGCTTCTTAACGATGCGGATGAAAGCATACATATATATAACTCATTTTTCTCCGTTTGCAGAGGCGTGTGGATTGGAACAGATTTACATTATACACGTAACGGTGAAACGAGGAAATTTTTGTGTGTTATATACCTCGTGATTATTTGCAGCGATTTCGATATAGCCTCGCAAAAACCAGCAATATGTAGCGCGACTCGGTGCTATAAAAGTCGGATACATCTTAATGATGTAATTAATCATTAGTAATATGGAAAAAATTAATGTACAGAGCACAGAAGGATTCGGTAACAAAAAAATCAACCCTCTCAGAAGCAGCAACAAGACATAAATAAGACAACAATAATTATGTCTCGTTGCTACTTGTGATAAATTAATTTTACTTTTTTATTTAAAACAAAATTTTTTTTTGCCTATGTTCCTGAGTTGGTACGTTTTTGCCTATTTTCCTGAGTTGGTACGATTTTGCTTTCTTTCCGGAGTTGGTACGTTGTTGCTCAGAACCAACGATACGTAAGTAGGTAAGTGCCGAGTACTGCGAGACATCTTGTCAACAATATATATAAAATTATTTTTATTTTCTCTGTTCAGATTGCTAATTTTAATTTCTAGTATGAAATTATTTATTAAAAAATGTTTACAAGCCCTTGACCGTCGCCATATTTTTCATTAACAGTATATGAATTATACCGAATACACCGAAATGGAATTGTCAATTTTGTCTTTGTCAATAATATAAGCCGCTGCTAATTCATTAGTTTTTAGCTTCCTCAAATTTAATCATTTATTCCAATACACACAGTGTGCAAAAAATATTTCTTCAAACTTTAGAGGACCAGGACCACAACTTAAGTCGTAGAAAAAATTGTTCAATCCTGGCTTATATTTACATATTACTGCATTTACACGGATACTTGCACCCTCTGACGTAAATTTCCGCTCCCTTTGCATTTTCATCCCCACCTACCCTTACCCTATTATTTTCTCGTTTTTCTTTTGTAGACAAAAAAGGTCGTTTTCTCAGAAACGCAATCAGTCTATCTGGGTTTTTTTTTGGGGGTTGAACGCAATTCTTACGCCAGAATAAACCTTACATTCGTAAATTTTTCTCTAGAACCTATAAATATTCCTAGTGAGTATCTGAAATAGATTTGGATTCCTTAACAAGGCTTTGCAAATGTCCAGACTAGTCTAACTTTATATTCTTCGGGTCCCTGAACACGACCACTATATCAGAATAGCTCTGCTAGGTCGTAGATTGAGACCTTGTGATCGATACTTTGTGTACGACAAATCGGGGAACGTGGCCTATAGTATACTTTTCATGTATTTCATCTCAATGTTGCACCACAATATCTCGATAAGTATGTGGTATATAATATTTTCCTTGAACATAAAATAAGAAGAATAACATTATTTAATCTAGATTTAAATTTTATTAAATATTGTTAATTTTTATTTCAGTGCCTAATTTATAGCCTTAAGAAAACTCGCTCAATGTAGGGTAACATTAAAAGCCCTCTCCAATGCGTTTTACAAATTAGAAAAAGAAATTAACAACATAAAAGAAATGTGCGAAAACTAAATGAAAAATATCTATATTTCATCATAAATACATTAGTATACATAGAAATTTTTATACATAAATAGTCGAAATATGCTCTTACGTTATGTTCCGTGAGAAAGATATTTTCCTCTACAAAGAAAATAAATGGATGCAACATAATCGTGTATATCGGCAGTTGGACGGTACGATTATTCGCTCATCATCGGAGAAGTCTAAAAGAAACAGCAGTATAGCGGTAATATATCAAGAGAGCCAAAGGAAAGCAGCAGAGTCACAGCAGTATATACGAATCCGCCCGAAGAACGACGTATATAGAAAAATACAACTGCAGCATCTCTAACTGTAATCGTTTCTTTTTTTTTCCCCCTTTTTTTTTGCCTCGCATTTCAATTAGTGACGTCAATCGCTGTATAAGCCTCGCGAGATCGTTGAATTACAGCTCGGTCAGTTGGCCGCGTATAAGCCCGCGCCCATCGCACACGCACACACACACGGCGCACACGGCTCTACCGCCGCCGCCATACATCGTGCGATGGACCGATCGCGCTCGCGCCACGAATTCGGGCACTCTTATATACACGCACACTCACAGATACGCTACTTGCTTGGTTTCTCTCTTTGGCAGCGTTAACAGTCTCACAGTCTCTCTCTCTCTCTCGTCTCCGAGGCGAAAAAAGAGCGAAGCGTGCCCATTCTTTTTTCTTTTCCCCTTTTTTCTTTTTGAAAATCGTTTTCCTTTTATCGGGAGGGGGCCTCGCAGGAGAATCCGAGCCGAGTGCGCTCTCGTCGTGGCGGTGGTGGCGGTGGTCCGCTGCGGTCCTTTCTCCTTTCTCGCGCGAGCTGTTATACGCGCCGGGCTGGGCCATCCGGGCTCGCCGTTGTGCAAGCGCGCCTTTGCGCGAACGCTCCGCGAGATGTGTACCGGCGGCCGCGCCGCACCGGTGGGCTCCTTTATAGTAAGTGACATTCGTCGGCTCGCCGCTTCCCAGTCCCTCTGTATATATACACACTCGTATTATGTATATATGTAGCGGGGAGAGTTCGTTGCTCCGCAGAAAGAAGAACCGGGCAACCCAGGCCTCTCAAAGCCGAGCGTTTCTGGGTTTACTGCCAATATAAGCTCTCTCTCTCTCTCTCTCTCTCTCTCTCTCTCTCTCTCTCTCTTTCTGGCGCGCGGGGCGTATATAGCAGAGAAATGAGAATTAAGAGAAAAGAGAGAGAGAGAGAGAGAAGTGAACAAGTAAGCGCCCGGCTTACGATAGGTACCGTACGTGCATTTCGTAAGTCCGGTTCGCAGTTCGTCTCGCTTATAAGGTGACGCACTCTCGCAGCGCGAGCGCGCCAGCGTATTTATGCAGCTGTGCAGGTGTTATACTTAGCCAATATATATACACCAGGCTGTGCGGAGCAGGCGGCGAGCTGCGCGACCCGATAAATACGTGAGCGAGAAATCATTATGTATATATATACGCAATTTTCGGTGTGTCGCAGCAGGAACCGGACAATTAGCGTGGTTATGAATGTATACACTCCATCGATAGAACGTAACAGCCTTCGATACCCTGTACCGACAAACCTGCAATGACAAAACTGCCGTGATATATATATATATATATATACTCGTGACTGCGGCGATCTCTGGTGCAGCTGCGCGCTGACTCTTTGAATTAATAATGTTAGTAATCTAATACTTTAATTTAAATTGCCAATCATCAAGACTATAGCTTAGACATTTAAATGAGCTTCAAGGTATACTAATGTGCTTCATTATGCGAAAACAACTTTACTTAATAAAGCGATCAGTTAGATAAGCGATATATATATATATAGACAAGCCTGCAGGCTGACTTGGATTTAAAAACGTTTCGTTAACAATATTTCATGAAATAAATTTATTTAATAATTTAGTAAGATATGGTACTATTATCTTAAAACCAAGGAACAAGCATAACTATATACGTGGTGGGCAAAAGCTGTGGAAAAAAAAATTAGACAGAATGAATAAGGATGCGCACGACTGTTCGTCGAGCGATTAAAGTTAATCCGTAAGCTTTAAAAATAATTTTTGCGGTGGCGGCGGCAGCGGGAATTGTCGCAAACTGCTGCACCACCACCACCACCACCACCACAACCGCACTGCAGAATGAAAACTAAAGCGTCGCGCGCGCGCACGCTCGCATCAGTGATTTTAGAGAGTTGCCGTCTGCAGAGTCGAATCACGAATTCGCCCGCCCGCGCGCCTCATCAACTCCTGTCCTCATAAAGAAATTTTAAATGCGCTGCGCTACTCGCGTCAACGACTATAGCTAACTATATACAAAGCATTTTTCTTTTTAATCTCCGTTACGTTGGATATGCAACATAGATGCACAGAGAAGCAAATCGACAGAATCTAATTAAACGGACGTTCAATCAAACTGGTTGTATTAGATTCGTACGCACGTGTACTTGAAATTTTCAGATGGTAAATATGTACGTACACTGATCTAGTGCAATAAGCCAAACTCCCAATAAAACAAAAAACAGTACGCGAGAAGCGATGAGATCCCATCTCTCAACCATCGAAGCATCCTGATCCCGATCCCCCGTATACTTATCAGGATCGCGAATAAGTGTTCAGAAAATCGCTCGTCGCGACTAGCACACAGGAGAGCATCGATGAGGCTGACTCGCGGTTTATACACACTCGACCGCCTTCTGTGTACCCAGTTTACGTCGGAGTTCGTCGACCTCCTCACTCGACGTCCAAAGTCTCCCTCTCCTCCTTCTCTCCCTCTCTCTTTCTCTCATTCTCTCTCTCTCTCTCTCTCTCTCTCTCTCTTTCGCTCCCGTCATCCTCCTTCCACCTCCTCGCGGTACCCGTGCTCTCCATGGGTGAAATTATAAAATCACCGCGCTCAAATTACGACACCCAAAAACGCGGCGGCGGCGGTGGCGAGCGAGCAAGACGCGTCGCGCGGATTCGCAAGAGCAGCTTTCCTCTCGGACCGGAACGAGGCCTCTCTTATGGGCCGCAAGAGAGAGAAAGAGAGAGAGGCTTCAGAGAGCGTAAAACGGGAGCTTTCGAGGAGCTCCGGTTGAGCCGACACGATGCAAGTGTCGAGTGTGGTGGCCTACCTCAACAGGATCGAGGCTCCTGCCCTGCATATATGCGTACATAATCACATATATGTATATATATGGCTATTTGTGGGTGTACATACAAATATGTATACACGAACAGCTGTACTCGATTGTGCTCACGCTTTCGTCGCTCGGCGAATCCCGATGAATCCGCAATACGTTCGGTGTAGTACAAGCGGCGTGTATACATATACTGTTGCCTCGACGACGCTCGATGGTTTTAAAGCGTGCGCATTGCCACCCACGCGATCGCATTGATTCTTGCTCTTTTTTTTTGTATACCGCGACTGCTATTTTTGGCAGACGCATGTGCTCGCCGCTGAATCTTCTTTATACCTATTTATATATATGCTCGAGTGAGAATTATTCGTGAGCTCGATCTCGCGGCTCCTTCGACCGGCTATGTTTATATATATATATCCTTTTAAGAATGACTATGCGAAAAAAAAGTCTTTGATATATACCTATAAGTCTTGCACTTTATGGAAAAATAATGCAATTGTATAATGTTACGCTGTAGAAAGGCCGACACAGCAGCATCCAGTTATCGGAATTTTCTTCTTCTTTTTTTTTTGTCAGATATTATTTTTAATAATCACTTTGTTTTACCGCGGCGCTGGCGCATGGGATTTTTGAAAACAATTTTTAATTATACGACTAGTCATAAATATCCGGATCGTTACATTAATATTTTCACGAGAGACATAAACGAGTAAGCCAAAGCATCGATAATAAAGAAAGCTGGGACGCTCGCGGGAGAGCAAGGCAAATTAACCAGACTTTTTATTACACAGAAAGTACCGGTGTGAACTCGATTTCCGGCCATCGGCGCGTATTCTACCCTCGCCTAACCATAATCCAAAACCCGAAAAACCGCATCGCCGATCATATTAATACACCTTCTAACTTTCAAATGTCGTTAAAGATCTCGCTCGCGGGTGTATATATATATATATATATATATATATATATACGTCGCACGGATAACCTGCCCAATTCCTCTCGGTCGGGTCAAGCTCGCAAGAGATCTCGCGCCGAAACTCAAGCGGCGCCTCGAAGAAAGTTCCCTCCTTCGCGAGGTAAAGCGAGAAGGAAAAAAAAGGAGCGGAGAAGAAAAAAAAGAGAGAGACATCGCTGGCCAACGGCGTCGTCGTCGTCGTCGTCGCCGCCGCCGCCGCCGTCGATCAGATCGCGTTATAAGAGAGCTGAATATTGCGCCTCGTGGAGAGCAGGTGAAATCGGCCTCTTACAAAGTGCCCCGAAGAAATGCGACTCCGCGGTCGACTTGATATATACAGACAGAACTTGTGCTCCCCCGAATGCAGGAATTTGAAAACGAAAGATCTGTATACAGAAGCTTATGGCATGGGCTCATGTGCGTTCGCGTAATATGCTAATTCTCGGTGATATTGGAAAATCCCTCATAGCTCTGTTTATGTATATTATATATATATGTTTCTATATAAGCGCATCGGCGCGTGTTGCGTACAAAGATTCACGAAACGCGAGATAAATTTGAATTGAAAATATTAATCAGCGGTACGCCCGGCTAACTTTCATCTTTCTTATCCGCGTTACGGCCCGTGCTTTATAACTGCACGCTAATAAAGCGATTACGCGCGCTAACGACTCGCGTCCTCCTCAATCCTGCTGGCGAACGATATTGTAAATTTTTATAGCGCGCATAAATTCGCGGACGGTATGACTTTATACATATATATATATATATATATTCGTCGCATTGACTGCATTGGCTTTTACTCGGATTTCACGCGATTCGCCCACCGCCGCGAGTTCATATATACATATACACATATATATATATATACGTAATTGACCGGTAATTTCGCGCACTCGAAGTATATATTTTCGCTCGGTGTGGTGGAGCTCGGGCGGCGAGCTTTCGAAAGTAAATATCGCGCCAGCTTTCTTTAATCGCTCCTCGAGGCGCAACGCATATACACGGCCATCCAAAATCCTTCTCGTATATAAAATTGTATCCGAAAAGCCGCGGTGCAATTTCACATTTGTTCCCGCGCGCGACGTCGGTAAAGAAAAAAAAAGGAAAAGTCAGTTTTATTTATAAATACCGGACGGATTAACACCGGCGTGTTACGTATACGCGACAGTGCAGAGATACCCGCGCAACCTGAAAATCAGGTTGGTAAAGAGCAAGGGTTACAAGGCGGCGGCTCAATTGCTATATGCGGGGTAGAGGGAGGGGTGTATGTAGGAGAGAAAGAGACACTACTCATTGTGACATAATCCACTCGGTGCGGCTCTCCGCGTCGGGCATGTCGCGCTTAAGTAAGTGCGAGTCTACGGCGGCGGCGGCGGCCAAGTGTCCGAAATCGAGTGCTCGACGCACCGACATGGCTTTATACCACCGCGATGATCGTCGTCGGCTCCTGGCGCGCAGCTCTCTCGCGCTCTATAGAAAGGACGCGAGACGCGCTCGCCATCGCCGAGTGTTACGGGCGATCCCCCCCTCAAGGGAGGAGGAGGACAGAGCACACTTATACAGACAAACGCACTAATGTATGTATTTGTGTGTGTATGTGTGTGTGTGTGTGTGTGTGTATAATGAAGGGGTCAACGTACTCGAAAGTCGAAGCTTTCCCGGACTCATCGGTATGCGAGCCTCGCTTATATTGTCTCTGTATTAACGAAATTTCTAATGCGAATTTATGATAATGAATCGGCGGCGCGTATATTACCAGATGGGGGACACTCGCCGTGTCGTCTGTTTTTTCTCGCTCTCGCGACTCTCGAAATAGAGCCGCCGCGCGGACTAGCGATACGTCTCCAGCCTCCCTCCGATCTCTTTCTCCTCCGCGTTAACTACCGTGCAGGTAACCTGTCGCCGGGGTAGCTGCCTACGTTGGCCTCGGATTGTATACCGCCGTGAAAATCAAAGACGCGAGCTTTCTTCCTTTCTTTTTTTTCCAATTCCTAATGGCTTGCATTCTTTACTTAACCTCTAAGGCTCTAATTCGAATTTATTGTTAATATTCGTATGAACTGCAGCAGCATTACTTTGTGAAAGAGTTTTATTGGTATAAGAATTGAGGCTCATTCGCTTGGCTGTTTTTTTTTCGCAGGCGATAATGCCTAAGACTAGTTTTCAATTATCAGTACAGGATGAATCTGCTGCAATTGGGATATATGTATATATTATATATAACACAAACTAAGCCTGTTGATGTATGCAATTAATTGTCGTCCTTTTAACGCAGCTTTTATTGAAAAACTATACTGTCTTACAGTACTCGGCGTTGATCTACTTATATATCATTTATACAAAAGAATAATATAATTCTTGGTTTCTTGATGTTCCTTCCGGAAACGAAGTATACATTTATATTAAATTAGATTCTTATATTATATGAGTAACTATGAGTATTTCAAGCATCTGCTTTCGAGCTTAAATTTTAAGCTTATCTTTTTTAACTGGCACTCTTCATAGCACAATTTTACATTTAAGCAAAAATTGCCTGCATAATTGTTGTAAATAAATCAATAGATGTGACGATTTATATTACGTGCTTCTTTAATATATAAATTTATTATTTTTGATAATTTTACGCCATGATATACATCAATACATTTCTTTCACAACATAATGGATCATTCGTGAATACTCACATTTTGTACTGTCATTAACTGTGTTTTGACTTTTTCAATTATGTCAATTCTATTTTAAATAAGCTCATCTGTGCGAGACACTTTGATCGTTAACTGATACTTTCTCATTTTATTCTATACTTTCGCAGTGGGATTAAAATAAAATTGCAGTAGAGTTACGGTATACGGAAACAGTAATGTTATAGTGTGGCGCGTTTCTCTCGAAAAGCATCGTATTAGAACTGATTTATGGTCAAAGAAGAAAAAGTCATTTTCGCAGCGAGCAGGAGATAGCATTTGCGTTTATAGCAATTAACATTGGCAATGACTGCGGTTCTACAATTATCGAGTTCAAAGTTAATAATATCTGCATATCTGCACTAAAGTGTATAACTGACCGTGGCCCAAAAAAGAAACCGCGAGAGCCACATTATATGAATACTAAAAGTGCATTTTTATTATTAACATGATATTTATAAATTATCATAGTATATATATTTATGTATGTATACTGTATGAATTTAGCTATTGCTAAAGCTATTGTTAAATTCATACAGTATACTTACAGGAATAGTTAAATATATTTACTGCTCTATTTCGGAATGATGCCTTACAGTGGCATCTTGATAAATATACTTCAAAAAAAGATTAAAAATCAGTATAAATAAATTTAAATATCTTCGCCCGAGTCGATGGAAGATATTATATACTTACTCACAGAAGAGTGAACCTTCTTCCCATGCACTCAAACGGTCAAATGTTACAAACACGCTATTCGTAATAGTATATTATGTCATAAGGGAGGAAAGTACAATAATAGCACCCGAGAAAAAAAGTTTACAGCCCGAGCGAAGCAAGGGCTGGAATTTCCTCAGGGAATAATGTACTTTGCTCCCACGTGACATACGGTACTTTACGCCCGATCCCCCTGTGTGGCCACTTTTTTGACCGAAAATAATTGCTCTTCGTAATGATACCACTTTCTGTCCCTTGGGAATAAAGATTCTTTCTATCCCCGTTATAAGGAAAAAAGAGTGGGTTAATATTCCCCAAGGGAGTGAAATAACAGTTTATTCCATGTAGACAAAAAATGAGTCTACGGGGAATAAATATTTCTTTATCTCCCTAGTATAGAGAATAATAAGCCACTTACTTCCCTATTAAGGGAGGACGGGAGTAAACTTATTTTATACCGACCAAATTTAAGATAGCATTTAGGTAGAAAAATCTATAGATTCGTTTGAAATACTCGGTTACACTAAAATCTTTCACATCTTACAGAAACATATGCATATTGTTGAGAAGTTGAACACCTTCCGACTATCGTTCAAGCTCACTTATATCCAACAACCTACACCAAACAAATAAGTATACAGCCAAATCGCGAAATCATCGTACGGCAAAAAGCAGAAAAATAAAGCATTGAACAAAAGCATCCGCGGCAGGTAGTCTCGCTCGGTTCTTTCTCTCTCTCTCTCTCTCTTGCCCCGCGCAGACTCGTCGCTAAAGCACAGCTCACCTCGAAGCGGCAACGACTCGTTCTTGGCCTCGCACCTCCGCAGCGAGTGTGTGCGTATATATACGCGCGCTCTCGTCCAGGAAGAGCGGGATTTATGTCACGGCATAAATAACCAAGGCGGATACCACATCGAACGCCGTTAGCGAGTGTATATAACCACCGCGCACTCGCCCAGTATGTATCGCAGTCATTTTTGGCTCGGAGAAAGAGAGAGAGAGAGAGAGAGAGAGAGAGAGAGAGAGAGAGAGGAAGGAGGAGAAACACACACTGCACACACTTACACGCATATACGCGCGACACGCGGTGCACAAGTCGATAAACAATGGCCGTGCAGCGGTGATAAAACTCCTCGATGCTCCGTAATAATGCAGCCGGCGTTTTTTAAAGTCACTTAAAGAAAGCTTTCCTTCGCCCCGCATTTTTATTATTATTGTGAGAAAAAGAGCATAATATCTGCGCCTCTCCTGCACTCCTCATTTTACGAGAGACTTTTGCAAAGAGCGCAATGCGTATATATCGGTACTTTGTGGACTGGATTTTGATTTTGTATCTCGTGCAGTTTCGTTCGTAAAGGTATTTTTCTTTCTATATAATCATTATTGAATTTTGTCATTGTTTGGCTTCCTCTTAGAATTTCATTTTACAATGATAAAATCTCTGGTGTAAAAGGGAATTAATTAATCTTTAATCTTCTCAAGTTAATGATACAAATGCTATAAGGAATGAACGTACAATGAAAGCCTTGAATAAGATTAAAAATTGTTTTAGTTTAAAAAATTCAATCGCACATTTGAATCGAATTTATATATAAAAACTTTATAATCCCTTTGAGAAATAGTCGTTAATAGATTAATGTCATGAATTATACACATATATCAGTAGTAAAAGATATTAAGATCAGACTGATTTTTCCAAAATTCATCAATAGCAGTAGTCAATAAGGCTAACGAAGATCGCCATAAATCATATTTTTCAGTATTAATTAGATACCTACACGTATACTTATAATTCCCTCAAAAACATTATATAAATTTGAAAATTAGTCTTATAGTAATTGCATCGACTCTCAATTTTGCCCAAAAAAAAAATTCGCTGCAAACGTTCATTTAAAAGAAAGTTTACAAACGACTCCGCGCGCCTAAATCTGAAACTCGTTGCAACCCAAAAATACAGTTACCGAAAACAAATATAGCAGCTCTATAAAAAAAAAAGAAGGAAGAAAAAAATTCTCAACTCGATTGTAGTAAGGAATGCGTAAATTTTATTGCCACCCTGCCGAAAACGCGTAACCCGTTCGATGATTATACACATACACACACATCACACACATAAGTATGAGCACAGGGAGAGAGAGAGAGAGAGAGAGAGAAAGAGAGAGAGGAAGGTGCAGGCGAGCGAGCGCGCCAACATAAGCAGTTGCAAAACAATCGTCGGCGCATCTGAACGATGTAAGCGCGGCGTAACAGTTGGCTCATCTATGCCGTGGAACGCTAATCGGCTGCAGCGCGGCGTGTGGCACCAACACACCGCGACTCTGCCCCGCCACCGCCACTGAACACCGGCCACCGCGAGACAGAGAGAGACAGAGACAGAGAGTACTGCTGCAGATGAAAGAAAAACTGGTCATTCACACCGTAGGCTCTACAGCCAATCCTCCCACCTCTCGCACTACATATACGCGTGCTAGCTGTACTCCATTATACATATATATATATATAAGCGAAATTCGTGGCCCTCGATATAGCTTTTACAGCGCGAGATATACCCGAGCTATTTTTAGAACGGTACATATACATCCAGCACAATGGAATTGCGAGTGCATCAATGGATGATACGTACAGAATGCACGCGGAGCGAAGGGCAGGCAAGAAAAGCATCAGGTGCGCGCGAGCGTTAGCGAACTGCGCGATAAACGGACTGAGAGAGAGAGAGAGAGAAAAGAGGGAATGGAAGAGGGGGGGGGGATAAAGAGAGAAGGTGGGTTAATGCTTGCGGCTCGGGGAGAGGAGCGATCGGAGGATGGCCGGGGGGCATTGCTGCCGCTGCTGTTGGTATATGTAGTGGTGGTGGGGGGGCGGAGGACACTTTCACTCTCACAGGTGCTTGACCGACAGAGCCGCGCGCGATCGCGTATATATATATATATATATATATAGCCATCGAAGACGGCAGCAGCAGCAGTAGCCGCGCGCATAGGCGTAACGATCTCCGCGCGCGGCACACGCACGACACCACAACCCGAATGCCTTTGCCGCAGCAGCACCGGCTCTTATGCGCATCGATACGCAAGATCGCGGCACTTTTTTTATATAATTGCAGCTTTGCAAGCGGATCGACGCGCTTTTTTCTTTTTTTTTTTTAATTCGATTCAATGGAGAGAGACAACTTTCTTTTGTCTGGCTGGGACTTAAACCGCGAGTGCCGATATAACGAGTGCGAGGAAAAATTGTGCTTTATTTTTTACATTGTTCGAATTGTGCGCAGGGATTGAAGGGTTCGCTTATGGATAATTCTAATGGGATTTTATAGGGATTAAGTTTTTTTGCTCGGAAGGTTATTGAAAACGATTTGATTGACTTTGCTCGCACAGATTGAGGAAATTGAAAAATCGATATAGGTTCGGTACATCAAGGAGAACATTTGCAAAAGAGTGTACAGGGTCAGAGTGTACAAATATCTCTGATAGGTCAGAATTAAATATTTCTCGCATGCAACGATTTCACATAGGATTTCCTTTTGTTTTAACTATATACAACAAGTCTCTTTGTTCAAAATATTATGTTTACTCAATTCACGTGGAATTCATTTCCTTATCTTCCGTTTCTCTTCCACTATGTATATACTTGAGTAATGCACGCGGACGCTCTCATGGATATCGTATGCGAATTTTGATCTCGAATTTTATTCAAAACTCCATATACCAAACCCTGTCATCAACGTTACTTCCTGAAAAAAAAATCCATTTCCAAAACTAGATTGGATTTACGACAAACGAATATTAACTTTTGTTTATATTATATCTATTACAAATGTACTTGATAAAATGAAGGATTACACCTGCACGGCTGAGACTTTTCCATATACATATATATATTTAAGATTATCAATCGAGTGTGAAAAAATGATCGCTTAAAGCCGGACCGCTAAATAACG
>UELU01136078.1:439-57739 GCA_900490025.1 Megastigmus dorsalis | reverse complement strand
ACAAATATCTCTGATAGGTCAGAATTAAATCTTTCTCGCATGCAACGATTTCACATAGGATTTCCTTTTGTTTTAACTATATACAACAAGTCTCTTTGTTCAAAATATTATGTTTACTCAATTCACGTGGAATTCATTTCCTTATCTTCCGTTTCAAAACTCCATATACCAAACCCTGTCGTCAACGTTCCTGCCAAAAAAAAAATCCATTTCCAAAACTAGATTGGATTTACGACAAACGAATATTAGCTTTTGTTTATATTATATCTATTACAAATGTACTTGATAAAATGAAGGATTACACCTGCACGGCTGAGACTTTTCCATATACATATAAATATTTAAGATTATCAATCGAGTGTGAAAAAACGATCGCTTAAAGCCGGACCGCTAAATAACGGCCCAATACTATACGAGTTCGAGTGTTCCTCTCTCCAGAGTCCCCCTGCACTATTACACAACAGCTGATAGATTAATCTCAATCAGAATGAACCGTTTGAAAGAAAGTCGTAACTCGTATGGATTTGAGAGGAGTCGTTATATTTGTGCGTGTTTAAGAAAATATATTAGCATATAATTACAGTGATATTACCGTTAAAGCGCGTGGAGAAACGGATAAACCAACATTTGAGAGTTAGTGACTGGTTTGAAGATGGGTTCACTTTGAGGAGAGGTATCAATTATTCATGTTACAGTTCAGTTCTTTTATCTGCACTAATCTCAATCCCGAACCTGATATCATTTTCATGCTCGTATATAATAGTGTGAGTATGAACTGGGGCACATGTCATTAGAAGTCCACACCAATATCTACGCAGATTAACGAATGAACGCGAACCGTGCTATTATATAACCCTCATACCCTTTTCCCGGCGAATGCAATGGCCTGCGACGCGCAACGACTCTCTCTCTCTCTCTCTCTCTCTCTCTCTTTCTCTCTGGGCATTGTATACCTGATGCGTCGAAGTCGCTCGCCTCGAACGATATATATACGTGGACCGCGAGACATTCACCGCTAGAGATACACGCGGCATCGGAGCAGTCTGCACCACCGGCGTATATCTATACCGAAGGTTTGTCCGAGCGCCGAGGAGATAGCGATAATAGCGAAGCTGCAGCAGCGGCAGCGGCTCTTTCTCCGGGTGGCGCGGTGCGCGCAGCTGTCGTGAATGGGCCGCTGGCAGAGGGGAGAGACGGTGAATGGGAGATACCATAATTGAAAACTGAGAAAGAACGAGATTATAATGCCGCGGAGCGGGAGAGCGGGAGAATGGAGCTTAGATGAATGATAGTACTATCAAGGTGAGCGGCGAAAGCGTGAATGAACTTGTTCGCGCGCGCGCTGCCGCTGCTGGTGCTGCTGCTGCTGCTGCAGACTAAATATCATTTAGAGTATGTACACACGGCGCTGACGAGATATATACATATGTATATGCCTGTACTCATTCTTTCTACTGTTTTATTAATTCTTTTTTTTTTTTAAATAAGCGCTAAAGAAGCGAATTTGAATCTCGGTGTTTAGACGGGGTACGCGGTTTGGAATTACAAAGCTCTCGAAGCGTAATTGTGCTGCAAATGCGTGTGTGTGGTACGCTATTAAACGTGATTAGGTATAACGGTATGGTGTACACAAGTGCAAGAAAAGTTTACGAGCCGATAACATCGGCTTAAGAGGAGCTTATTAATTGAAAAAAGGACCGCGCGATCGCCTGGGATGTGATGTAAAGGAACAAAAAAAAAGAAGACATGGTCGTGAGCTAAAGAGAAAATTGAGGAAAAGAAAGAGAGAGAGAGAGAGAGGCGCGGATGGGGAAAAAACTCGGAGCAAAAAGAAACGAGCAGTTAATCGTGGTAAAAAAAAAGGTAAAAATAGAGGCGGCATGGCGCGAGAGGAGGTGGACGCGAAAGAGAAAGAGGCAGGAGTGACTGATAGCAAAAGAGAAAGAGGAAGGAAAGACAGGTCAACGAACCGATCGCTTCCCCAACCGTTCGCCGAGTTTACTCGCTACCGAAATAAATATACATGTATGTGTGTGTCGGTGTGTGTGAGTGTGTGTGTGTGTATGAATGTGTACGGCGACGTCTCTGTTGATTCCCCGATGCGGTGCCGCTGCTGATCCAGACCGATCCCCCAGTGGGTCAGTGGTTCACGAGTGGCAAGCCGTCTCTCTCTCTCTCTCGGGCCGCGGAAAAAAATGCTCTCTCGCGAGCTCCTACCCAGCCTTTATATATACATTTCAGATGCGCGCCCGGGTTTCTCGCCGTGGAGCGCACAGCCTGCAATTTATTTTAATTAGCGAATCTCCTTTCTCTCTTTCTCTCTCTCTCTCTCTCTCTCTCTCTCTCTCTATCTCTCTCTCTCACAGGCGAGCAAGCGAGCGATAAATGGCACTCGTTTCTTTCTGCTGCCGAGCGAAAAAAGCTCATTGCGACTGGCCGATTTTATACATATTGTTTGTATCCTGGAAGATAACAGTTAACGTCATTGTGTATAAATACATAGTCAAATTGATGTTCAGACGATTTTTCACTTTTTTATATATCGGAGTATCGTAGTTGTAATATTCACGAACGATTGTTGCGACGCTCAAATTGATCGTTTTAATCAATTCGGTTAAATAGTTCTTTCTTCTAAGATTAATAAGACTCAATAAATTGTTTTGATGAATCTCTTAAATTGAAATATATATCGAGACGATGTGTGCGCACTTTGTCCTCGCGGTTTTGATCTTTCGCGTTAAAAAAAAAATTAATTGCCAAGTTTAATTTCTTCTCAAACTTTTTTCACGCGATATAAGCTTTATGTTCGGCAATGCGCGCGCGCGCGATTCGCAATGATTAAAGAGGTTTTATAAATTTTTATTACGTGCATCGTGTATGAAGTTCGAAGTACATGATCAGCGAATCATTAAAACACACACACACACAGATTTATAAAAGGTAATAAATTTTATTGAGATAAAACTTACGCACTTAAGATCCTTTTTAGCTTACGTTTACTTTAATGAACGAAATAAATATTGCTAATTACATACAATGTTGTGTGTTTTCGTGTAATCAAATTATAAATATTAAACTGAATATAATTGCGTTTGAAATTAGGTAGAATTTGCATGAAAAACGAATTAAATCAACTCAAGACCGCAAAACCGTAAAAGGTAAAAGTATAAATTTTCGATAATTCATAATTAAACTTTGTTGCGAAACTAAAACAAAAACTTTATTCTCTGGCTATAAATTACAGGCAAAGAGTTAATTCAGTTTTGCTGAACGGCAGATACGAAAAAAAGAAGAAAAAAAAGTAAGTGTCCGAACTGCAAGCGTGATGAGTATTTTTAGTAAGAGTTAACCTCTTTATCGTTTAATGATATACAGGATGGACTTTGGTCATCAACATCTCACCAAAATCAAGAAGCAATAAATCAGAATGGCCGTAAGTCCGTTGCCATTGCAAATTAGACGTTGTTGGAGTGCTGTTCAAGAATAATAAAAAAACTTTCGCTTTATGAATCACCCATGCTTTACTCTCGCAGTAATAATACTCGATATAAAAGTTTTTATGTGCGTGTAATACGGCTAACTGAAAGGTTTGACAAAATTCATTAATTCCAGATCAAGTCCTAATTTTCACACTTCGTAAATATACATATATATTACCTATAGTAAACGGCGAGGAATAAGTCATTTATATACAAATATATAGATTGGAAATTCGAAGGGAATAGATAATTTTATCGCACCGGCGATATACGCGTGTATGTAGTTTTAGAATGTTGTTGCAGCTGCGGCGCACGATTCTCGGAACGGTAGCCAAACAGAACCTTGGAAGAGTTATTCCTCTTGTGCACTTCCGCGGTAATCGAAAACTCGACGCCTCGGATATCAATCTCGGCTTTTATAATGCGACTGTACACGATTTTATCACGAATGCCCCGGCTTTTATTTGACTTACATCCGCGATAAGGATGTATCACTTACGTATACGAATCCCGCGGATGTATATGTATATACACTCCCGTTTCTCTCGCATTCTTTCGGTGCGCGGCTCGAGATATAATATTTCGCACAGTCACGAGCAGCCGCCGTATAGCCGCCATCGTCGGCGTGTCCGAAGAGCTGCATATATAAGAAGTTTCACCTCAAAAGCACTTGGCCGTGCATAAAGTGAAATATGCGCTCGCGCCCATGGGGTACAAAAAAGCTCATTGAAAACTGCTCCATTTTAGCCCGTCGTAATTGATTTTCGTTTTTATATGTATTATACACGCGAGCGTATTTATCGGATGTACATATAATGCCGATGTATAATATATATATAGGCGACCGGGGATTGGGAATATCGGTTCTTTGCGTCGTTACTGTTATACCTCGAAACGTGCATGTTCTACAAGCATTTATGTATACACAGGATTTATGTGGAACGAATTATCGAGCGAGCGAGCGACCAAGAGAGAAAGGTAAAAAGGTTATAATTGTACAATATATGTGTTGTTTCAGTTTTGTTGCATGCTGTTGACAAATGGAAGATTTCTTTGAGCTGCAGCACCAGAGACAATCCTGAAGTTTTGAAGTGCATTGGGGCAATATTGGTATATCGTATATAATAGATGGTTCGTTGACCCTGCCACGTGTTGGAGCAACGCGTGTTGCGTTTGACGCGCTCTATACGAAAGTACCAACGCTCGCGATTAGGTGTACGTATATATGTATATTGGAACGACGTTGCAATAGCTATTCGCGACATCAATGCCTCCCGCTACAGTTCCACTCCTTGCGGAGAGAAAGAATAATATCTACGTCTGTGTTCCCGCACGCATTCTTTCTATACTTTTAAAATTTGTCAACGAGAACTAACGGCACAAATTAGCAGATATTGAGATGGAGATCAATATTAAAAATATCATGTTTTCTAACGGTCGTTCTACGTTTGTTGATACAATATACTGTCGATATTTGCAAGGAAATTACAATACAACTAGTATACAAAAGTAGAGCGAATTGTTATTCCAATCGCTCGATCTATTCAAAAGAATCTTGAGTTTCTTCCTTGGATCGTCACAAATACCGTCCTTATACGCTTTTCCAGCTCTTATCCTTTGAATTGTAATGTCCTGTGCAACGACTTTACGTATAGCTTTCTACTTATTACTGGTGATATAGTAGTGAAATTTACAGAAATTAAACTGCTTAGAGTTTCAGTTCTACAGTTAATAAAACGCTTAAATTGACATGCATTCGACTCTTGCACTTGTCCGTTTTTTTTATTCTCTCTCTCTCTGTCTCTCCTCCGCCTCCTCCCCCACCTTCTCTTTTTACGCGACATTATCGTAAGTAGGAATCTTTAAGCGTCGGTATTAATTAAACGTTTAAACATTATTTTATACGAGCAGCAGCGGCGAGTGATACTCCCTGGCTCGAGAACCTGTTTCCGCAATAGCCGCAGTAGCCGCGCGCGCATTATATAGGCCTAAAGCAAAGGATTTTCTAATCTGCACCAATGATGGCACGCTCCTTTGTATGCTCGTTATGTAGCCGTCCAACAAACATTTGCACTTTTGTTTTGTTTACACTCTCGCACGCACATAGACTCGGTAATTATACGTGATGTAAAAGTACACTTCGGCGCGTTGAATTCTTAGCAATGATTATATTGGCTGCAGTCATGGAATAGAAAGGTTATACCGCGCGGTCGGTTACCATGCCTTCGCTGTATACATAGGTACAATATTTGCCTTTTTTTTTTCTTTCTTTCTTTCTGCGCGCGCAATAAAAAGCGCGTTTATGTTGCATAAATTTATCGCTCTCTATTATATGAGCATCCGTGCTAAATATGTATAATGCGCGCGCACTGCTGCACCGACTGATAATAGTTGATGCGACAAAGAGTTGAGGAAAATTTTGTTCAACTAGACATTTATGTATATATATATATACATCTTGTGTGTCGTTGTTACTTCATTTAAAAAATAGTTTTTCCAGCTTATTATCATACCTGTTATAATAATAAATTAATTTCTGTACTTTTCTAACAAGTGAAATGCTTATATGTAAAGATAATAGCATTATTCTTAGCTGCAATACTTATATAAGGGTGCCAATTGTCTCTATGTGCTAGAAACCCAATCTGCACCACGCGAACTCTTTCTACATGAAAAAGGTCAGCTCGACCTAAACGATATCTCGGAAATCAATTGAAACGTAATAAATACATAGGAAACAGTTTGTCTCGCAACCGTGCGATATACGCAAACCTCATAGTTCCATCCGTTGATATAACCCACTCACGATATACGCTCGGCGGAGATTGCATTCGCAAACGGGACGGCGCGGATAAAGCGGTCGAAAAAAACGAAGCCATAAGTCGCGCGTCGGCTCTCCTCGAAAAATTAGAAACTCATTAGAAAGAAAGGCGAAAGAGCACCGGTACAGGCCTGGCAAGGAAGGGAAAGAGAAGCGCGAGCGTAGTTTATGTTATATATATATATATATAGCCAACCGATCGTTGAGTATAGATTAAAGTCTCTCTATCTCTCTCGGTTGGGAGAGTCCGAAAAATGATGATCACGGTGTATATCGCGACGAGGACGACGACGGCCGACGCAAGGAATATCGTTATATCCGTCGGAGCTGTGGTGAGCGAGTGCCGCGGCGGAGGAGGCCAACGACCGTCGCTGCTCGTCGTTCCAGATTCGAGTATGGGCTTCCTCGTAGCCTAAATTTTATAGCCGGACTCTCGATATGAGGCGGTGGCTGCGGCTGCGCGGGGCGTCTCGCCATCTCTTGCATATATATATATAGGTTCGAGATCGCAGCCGAGCACGAGAGGCGTAAGAAACGTCATTTCATCCGTCATCTCATTTTGCTTAATAGTCCCACTCAGTGCCACTGTACGTACATATATACGCTAAAAAGTGACGACTCTCTTCTCTCCTCTCCCCCTCGGTTTTTCTCCCTTTCTCGCCACTTTTATACATATAGAAGACAGAAGCACACGGCTTTCGATCGTCTTCGGCAATTTCTTTGATCTCAATACCTTAATTAACGATTTTCTCTTTATTTTTGTTTGCTCTCTTTCCGAGGCGGGCCTCGCATTAATTTTAAAACATCTCTCGATATTTTCTGTACATGCAACGACTCATTAAACGCTGATACCCGCGACTTTATCGTTTTTTTTTTTGTTTCTTCGTTCGTTGGATGTCGTTGTACAAATTTGGGAGTTCGCTTAGTGCCTTTTATCTTCTGTTAAGATTTCGATAATGCTTGTTGCCTCTATATTTTCAAATATTCTATACTACTTTTCACCTTTTGTATACATGGCTTTTATATGAATCAGGTTCATTGATTTGTATATTGAGAACAAAACGTGTTTACAGTACTGTGTATTACACACTTGTTATATAGCTAATATTATACTTGTATTATTATATAAATTAACAAAATTGTATTTTAATTTACGATAAACCATTGTCTTGTATTGTAATTATTATAAAAAGTTTGCTCATTTATGCAAGTTCAAAATACCACTAAAATTTATGTTTATGAACTTCCTGATTATATATATTATGGAAAATTAAGCATTACTATTATAATATAGACATAATTATATAAAGCACTATATATATAGATATTACATAGATAAAACTACGTCTATATATACTCATATAATTTTATATTACAATAAAGTAGCTTGTAGTGTATTAATACATAGTTGATGATACTACATGCGTCTATGCAGTACATGTCGAGGTACATGCTTTTATAAGGAAAATTTTCAAATTAATATTGGCATCCAATGCAAATGTTATTTTTTTAGATTTCGAATTCATGAATAACTTGATCCTTTTGATCGTATATACGAAAAGTATCGCTATTCTATACAGATAAAAACGTTAATTATTATGGTCGCTATATCGTCAATTGCTTATTAGATTAGGAAAATGGTAGGTGTGGGGAAACGCGTAATAAAGTTAAGTAGTTTTATACGGGAATAAATTAGAGGATACGTCAGAAAGTAAATTAAAGGAGAAATTCAAGTTTAAGGCAAGAGTAGGTTCATTAATGGGGAGATTAACATATCTCGTAACTCGTGCTTTTAGTACACTATATAATCTAAATGAGAACCAGGTCAAACGAAGCTGATATTTCAAATTTATCGCGCATCCATGAGAAAACTATATACACATCCAGGGGCTATTATTTGCATATAAGGTGCGCGTGTCGCAGCAGTGCGTTGACATTTTGCAAAAAAGACGCGATCGCGCCGACTTTTCCGCGGAATAGGAAATTTCCCAGTTTATTGTGCGCGTAACTGTAAGGAGAAACGGTATTTTTATAAAAAAAAGAAAAATATATATAGGGGCTCTATCTCATTCTTTTTTTTTATTGTATAGTCAGCGCAGCAATGTACGCACGTAAACTTTTATGAATCAACCGAGTTTTACAATTTCCTGGAAAATTTTCTGTCGCGTAAATTCGTTTCTTCACCTCAACACATATTATACTTCATTATCTTTTCTTTCACGTAATAGACCTGCGAATACCATGTACTACGCTTTAAAGCAAACAGGATAAAGCTGTTATTATAATCGATATACGCACGAGCTATTATTTTTTTTATCGTGTAAAGATGATTCATAATAATAGGAATATTTCTTATTATTCATTTATGCACAGATTGCCAATATCTTCAAAAAGCATTACTCGAAATTCACAAACATTTTGTAATACACTCGTTTTATTTAATTTGCTATTAAAGTACTAAAATGCTCACATATATAGATATATATATATATATATATATTGATTGCAACGACGGAAGCATTTGGATACATACGCGAAAACATTATGAACAATCCAAATCTCCATTTATCTAATTCAAAAGGAAAAGCATCCATAACGACGTGCATTATACTTCACTATACGCACCTATCGTGCATTCGATAAAAAGTGCGAATGGTCTTAGCGATCGCGGCGGGAAGCTGGTAGAGATTTGAAAAGCCGCTTCTCCCGTCACCCAGGAACACAAAATGCTAGCGTATATGCGCGCACGCGATATCGCCAACAACAGCAGCAGCAGCAACAGCAGCGAACGGCCAACGACCGGTTGCTCCGATTTTTCGCCCCCTCTCGATGTGGCCGCGTAGTCCGCAGGCCCCCTTCCCCCCCGCGGCATTGTTATAACGATTTCACGGCATCTTTCGATGAGGAATTTCATTGCGCCGAGCTGTATAACATATATATATATATATATACAATACTCGAGGCTGGTGAAAAAGAGTCCGTGTGCAGTCAACGACGCGCCCCGTCCCAAGAAAGAGAGAGAGAGAGAGATTAAACGACCGGTGAAACTGCGATCTCTCGCCGCGACGCTGCATGTATATACGTAAGAAAGGCAAAAGCAGCGAGACTCTCGGAACTGCGATGCGAGTCACGTGAATGCCGATGTGTGGTACTCTATATGCATTTGTAAACAGTTGCAGGACGTTATCGCTGTGTCGTACTTATACATATATATATGTGTGTGTATATGTATATATACTGTTCCGGTGCAGCGCCTCGTATGCAGCGCACACTTTATGTCTTGTCTGTATAATTAATGAAGATGTTATTCGAAATAATCTCACATATTTTGATTTCGGCAAATTTTCACATTTATATATATATATGCACACGCAGAACCGACTGGGCAAATTGATTCAGCGAAATCGAATTTATATAAGTATAGGAATTTGTTCCTTATTTCGCTCGATTTAGCACGCTCACATCCTATAGCTGCAACTAAAAATACTATTCATCTTTTCATAATATTGCACTAAGATGAAAGTAACTGTTCTTTTTTTGCAACTGGAATTTCGAGACATTTACATTGAAATACGTTTTTGCTACCTCAAAGAGGAAGTATTGAAAATTTTCTTTTTCCAAAAATGCTTAAAAAGATTTTTTAAGACTTGGAACAAAAATTTAGTATTTTGGAGAAAAATTGTTTTCGTGGCTGTGTGTGCATGTATCTGTGTACGTATGTATGCCTGTGTATCTCAAGAACACATGTAAAGATTTCAAAGTATAAATACTTGTTTTACTTGGCTTTTTTCTCGTATGAAGCCGGAAAAATAAATTTTAATATTCATTGATTTTCCTTTGTTTTATTTCAGAAAATTACCTTTGGTTTTTTAGTTTTTTAACTTTTTTGTTAAGGGAAGTTTAATGTTTAATAAACTTATAATTATTATAAACTTATATTAACTTATAAGAGCATTAAATTACCTACAATTTGAAGTATTATTTTTTGCAATTACTTGCGTCGTTCTTTTGTTATTTTGAAAAATGTCATTTTTTGAAAATATGGTTATAACTTTAGAATTTCTTTATTAATTATTATGAAATTTACTCAATTTTATAGATTATTGTTAGCATGAATCTGTTAAATTTTCAGGAATTAATATTTTATATTTTTTGAGAAATTAACAATATTATCAAAAAAAATTGGGTTTCTATAAGATTCCATAACAAATTTTAGGTTATGTTATAATCAAAGTTATTTATATTTTTATAAATAATTTAAAATTATTATTATTTTTGAATGTAGCAGACTAATATAAAATTTAAAAATATATTTTAAATTTTAATAATAATAATGAAATTTAAAAAAAATTTCTACACATCTTATATAATATTTGAAATATTTTGAAATAGTTAAATTACTTACTTTATTTATAAATTATATAATAAATGTATATTAGAACAAAACATTAAGTTAGAGGAAGCTAAGTGCCAATGAATTTGCAACGGTTTTTTTCGTATATATGTAAAAAAAACATTCTGCAGAAATTTGCGCGGGCTAATATTCAGATGCCGTTTTGAAATAATCGCATCGATTTGCATTTTATGGCAGATTGATGTGTGATAAATTTTACTTTTAGGAAGCGTACTTATCGCATTGGAAGGCGAATTGGCGAAGCCTGAATGAAACGTAACAAAACTAAACATTTTTACTTTTACAATCATACTGTAATAATCATAAAGCACTCAGTTAACTTGGAACTTGTGAATAATATAAAACATGAAAATAATATTTTTAGTATTTTCTTTTTAATTTAAACACTTTAATAAGAATTTAAATATTAGATGTATTTTTAATGATACTTTAATTTGAGTTTTTGAAATCAAAATTTTTAATTTATACATAAAATTAGTTCTCTGACATAGCAATGTTCTATATATACTTATAGAAATTAAGAATTTCTAATAAAATGGATAACTCTATTTGGTCTACTTGGAAAAAGTCTATTTTACAAGATCTAATAAAAAAAGTTATAAATCAAGTTAAGAGTGTATGCTTCAATAAAATTGCAATTATTAACATGTAAAAATAACCATTATTTATATATATATATATAAACCTACATCATCCGTATATTGTTTTCCGTTATCATACTATTATAATTGCTACAACCTGAAATCAATATAGTGTCTCAACTTTCCTCAATCCCCGAGTATTCAACGCTCTAGTTTGTATCGAGATGTTTTTATACGATGACGTTTTAATGTTGTTCGCATCACAAAAAAGCCATGATTATGCATTAAGTTCAGAGATGAAAAAAGTTTAATTTATCACAGGAAATATAGAACAAATCAAGCATGCAAAACTAAAGACGTTTACGCAGCATATGTCAGACTGTTCGACAGAAAGCTCTTCTTCCCACTCCGACGGCATTGTAATTTTCGAACACTCTGCATTGGCATTTGTAATTACTAAAGAGTAAGGGACTCGCAAACTATAGATACAACAATAATAAACATTTCTTTGTCTTTCATAACAGACGGAGTGTGTAACACAATTCGCGCTTGCTTATGTCAGCGATGTTCCATTTTCGCGCCGCGCACTCGTGATTCAATGTATGAACAATTAGCATTTTAAAGAATCGACGTGCTCAATCAATTTTACATAAGCTGCGCAGCGGCGGCGAGAAAAACGAAAACCCAACGGCACAGAATCGTCTCATCGTTAGCCGAGAGAGAGAGAGAGAGAGAGAGAGAGGAGAGCATACACGCATATCGAGCGAAGCCGAGTAAACAAAAATGAAGCGATACCCGCGCGGGCGCGCACGTTTGAATTAAGTATAATGAAAGGGTCGAAATATCAACACGCGTATTTCTCAATGCCAGAGCATGTGGAGCGCGCGGCGCGCGTATTTGTACATATAAATAATTAATCGACCGAGCGACGGGCGCGCGATCTCTGCGTTTATAAACGTCAATTAAAGCCGTACGAAAAGAAAACAATGCCCGTATTAATCAAACCGATCGCGATAAGCGCGCGCGCGCGCGTCACGAGTCCCGAAGAAGGAAGAAGAAGAAGGAAAGAATAAAGGAAGAGGAGGGCACACACACACACACACACACACACACACACACGTACGCGCATCCTGTGTAAAAAGGCCGTGTTGGAATGTGTATAGCGAGTGGCGCAGAGGCGTGAAACGAAACGAAAGGGAGGTATTAAAAGCTGATTGCGCACGCGCGCGCGCGGCTAAGAGAAAGAGAGAGAGAGAGAGAGAGAGAGAGAGAGAGAGAGAGAGAGAGAAGGAACGCGAAAGGTAGAAGCTGCTTTTTAACGATTCGGTCGGAGATAAGGATGACGGGCGTGCGCGCGCGAGCGGACCGCATTATGCGGCTGTCGGCTACCGAATCATCCTGACCCAGATCTGCTACGGCAATCGTCGCCCCGAGCGCAACAGATTCCACGGAGAGGCTGCTGCTATGGGTATACTGTTGCTGTTTGCCCGGATCGCGGTAGTCGCCGATCATCATCTCGGCAGCGGCGAGCAGCTGCGCTACATGTGGCGCCTGTCTCCACCTTACACTCACCATTACTCGCTCCATCCTCTCTTTTTCCTTCTTCGTTTATCTTTTTTTCTTGGGCCTTTATATATATATATATATATATATATATATACCTTCTTGCTTTATCGACCTTCCTTTCCAATACACCATTCCTCCTCTTCTTTTTTGCGCGTGCACAATTTCGCGTGTATATATAGCTGTACACGGGCTGGCCGATCTTATTGTCCGCGAGTGTTGCTGATTGATGCTGCAGGTGCGATCCAGACTCGCGGTGCTACATAATAATGATGTCTCGTCGGCTGGCGCTCATTGAAAGAATATGTAGCTTCTTAATTTATGATAATATTACGCTGCGAAAAAGAGGTTGTTATATTAAAAATTACTCTGTGCGTCCCGTAGGAAGAGTGTGGGGGAGCGCGTACACCGAAAATCAGAAAAATTACTATATTTTATCATAAAATTTACTATAATTATCCTGCCCGAGGGACGCAGCTTTTTGCCTGTACATCTTGTTTGGATCGGTGTGACTTCTGTCAGTTATCGTTTCGAAAACTGCATGTACACCGCGCTAAAAACCAGTTTGAGACGTCGAGTTGGGTCCATGTACGAAATTGAAAATCGTTTCGGCGACGTTAATGAGACCCGTTGCTGATACACAGAACTTATTCGAATTTTTTTTTGATAAATGACTAAAGGAAAAGAATATTATTTATAATTCTTATAAAAACATATAATTTATATTTGTATAGCCTCTATTGATATTTGTAAATTCATTAATTAGATCGATTGAAATTCATCAAAGGCAATGCTAAAGAGTTGATCAAGCAATAGTTAATAATTTATAAATGAACTTCAAAAATTGGTCTTGCATTATTTTTTGTTTGCCATTTATTATGATGTGTCGCATCCTCCGAATTAAGTATTAGAGACATTACGATTTAAAATAAAAGTATTTGGGGTCTTTGAACTGATTACTATGCCGCAACCTATTACTGTACATAAGCATTAATATAGTGCTCAATCAGAGGGGCACTAAATCAACTGTACAGATTCTTATAGTTGGCGGACGAGTTCAGTAACTGGCACATTCATTTTTATTTTTATATAGTGCTCGATATTTGGTGGATTTTTTTGTAATAACAGTTGTTCCTAATCAATGTAAGAAATATGTTAACCTTCAGCTTAAATATATATATAATAGTTGCATATGACAAAAACTGCGGAAGTGTTATCCACAGTAACCAGTTTTTTTCGTCTGCTAAAAATTTGTTAATTTTTAACATATATACACCTAACGTTTAATATTGTTCTCTGACAAACAATAATATTTTTCACTGTATATATCTTATACAAAGTGTGTATAATCCAGTTTATCAAGTTATTAAGCATGTTCTACAAATGTTTTCTAATTTTATTTTTTTGTTGGTGATCTTGGACGCTCTGCATACCAAAACAATGTATTAGTGTACCTACTTTAGTTGGAGTTTCATAGCTGTATTCATTCTTCTTCTCCTTGGAAAAAGACTATTTCTGTAATCTAGTTAAGTGACTTGATCTTTCCTTTCAAATTTTAGGATCGGATTATGTTAAAAACATTGCTTCTTATTTTTCTTTAACCATTACAAGCATTCCATTTTTCATTAAAGAGGAACCGGATGAGTATAGTTACCGATATTTACGAATTCAATTTTTTTTTCGCTCAATTTTAAAGATTTTAATATTTTGCAAGTTGACGCAATTCAGTAGACTACAGAATTATACAAATCTTCTTTATTGTATGCAAGAGTAAAGATGGACGTGTCACTAAACATAATGGAAGGCCTTTACAAGAATGAATTATCAGTTACTTTTAATAAAGAGTGAAGCCTTAATGCTCTACTCCATAAGAGCAGAACCTTTTATGGTCTACTTTAATAAAGTATAAATTAAAAATAAAATTCCACCCTCTGGTAAAGAATAAATATTAATATAGAGTAAAATTTCTACGCTCGTAAAGTAGTAAATTTTCCGTTTACTCTTCATACGGGATAAACTCATGAATTTCTAACAAGAGAATTTGCCAATTCTCATAGTCAAACTTAAAGTAGAGTATAATCGTTTGACACCATAAACAAATGCGCAAAAAGCTATATTTCTACAATTTAGCATTAACAAGTTAAGTTTTAGAGTTAAAACCGTACTTCTCTTATCATCGGTATAATTGAGAATAATTTTGACGTAAACTTTTTTCAGTTTATTGGCAACTTTACAACTGGTTCATATTTTATATTTCCTGTCTTGTAATAAGTAAACTTTATAGTAAACTTTAAGTCCGAGTGAATTGGTGTGTACAATGAATTTGTCAGTAGAATTTTGTGAGCTGTCTATTATTTGCAAATTTCTATAGACATACCTGAATCATTAAAAATTTTAATTTCAAAACAATTATTATACTTTAATACTTGGTAAGTAATAATATTAGATCTTTAGTTCCCTGGAACCTGATAATTAGTAAGCTCATAATCGCGACAGGTGTCACCACTTATCAGGGCGTCGATTATATTGATTTCATTTTATAATGATACCAACTTTATCGACACTGATCAATCATTCAATTTGTTTTTAAATTACCTAATTACTGCAATTAATATTTGGTTATCCATTTATATCTATTTTTTTAATTAAATTTAATTTTGATTAATTGAGTGTACGTAGAGAATAAATGTAAACAAAACAATTTTTTCAAAGTATATGCTGCTTATTAGTTATTTTGCAAATATTTATTTCGATATTTACTTGTTAAGTATTTCATTAAAAAATTGCATCTATTATATTTTACTAAAATAATATTCTATGATTATTTTAATTTGGAATAAAGGTATATAAGTATTTATCATATTTTAAAACGAAATTTACTCCAAAATTGGTATCGTCAAAAAAATACGTACAGAACACATATTTATTTAAGTATGAAACGTAAAAATATTTAATTTGGAAATAAAAAAATTTGACCTCATTCAATGGGAACATAAAAAAAATTAAAATTTAACTTTGCGCCATATAAATTATAATATGAAAGTAGATACATATGATGTACTGCGCTACATCTCATTCTGCTTCATTCTGGATTTTATTGGTCAAGAGGATTTTCCTTCAAGGTCTTAATCAAATGTCATATCAGAGAACATTTATTGATAATATATTAGGAGAACACAACGAATTTGGAATATTATAAAATATTTAGAGTAGACGATCTACGTTTCGCTTAAAACTTAAAAAAAAATGCTACGGATTCAATGGCACTTAGCTTTCTGAAATTAAATTATTTTCAATGTACTATTCTACATTCTAACAAAAATTTTAAATGCGCCATTAAAATATTGTTTATAGCCTTTTTTTTGATGATAAAAGACACTTAAATTACTCTTATTAATTATTACCTACATATTATTTAATCTAGAGTCATAAAATGGATTTGAAGTAATTTAAATCTTGAATTTGTTTAATTGATTTTGACATTCTCTACCATTTCAGCAAGTTTCATGCAGATATTTAAACAAAGATGGAAATGAAATTTCCATAAAGCATCTAGATGATCCGCTGAGACATGAAATTTTTGTGAGTATGTCATTTCCAGTAGTGTTCACCTAAATATCTGTTTGAATCTTTGTGAAATAATAGATTATTAACGAAGGAAGTGCAATGATGTCGTAATAAGTCGAGTGAAAATAGTGTAATGTCGGTAAGGGAGAACTATCGCATCCCCGTAAGAAGATTATTTTTATTAATGGTTATATACTATAAGTTCATTATATACTACAAGTTATATGTATAATTGACAATCGTCAGGATTCTTACACCTGGAGAAAATTTGTTTTATAAATAATAAAAATAATGCAGCTTATTTTAAATAAAGTTTGTTCTATTGTAAATCAGATCATAATTTAGTTTATTTTTAAAGTTTATGCTTCAACAACTAAACAATCAATGTATCTTCTGAAATTATGTATCTGTAGAATGCATTTATTCAGATCTTCTAGATTTTACATTGACGAATACATTATTTCATTAATATTTATAGATAATGTACATTTTCAACTGATACCTAAGATTTTAAAACTTTTAGAATATGAATCGTTACAAGGAAAAATTTGTGATAAAATCACTTATGCTTATTTTTGCATTTCATAATGAATTTGTACAGTGCAATTTATAAAAGGTGGTGGTGTAATTAAACAATGGTCGGAATGATGTTAAGAATGTTTAACTTGTTTTTGAAATGGTTTTATCAGTAGCAAGGTGCAACGGCAATGTCTGTATAGTAAAACTTAAATAGTATCGACTATTTTGTTTTCATTATCAAAGCTACTGTGATTACTTTGTTGATAAATTACTGCTTTACATATCATTTTGCGTGACATATTTTTAATTCGTATGTGCTGTGAAAACTAAATTACTGACCTACAATTCGACCAATGCTATATATATAAGCTATGGACTCTTCCAAGTCGAGTTGCTTTTGTACAGTATACTTTAAGCCGTTCTAAACCCAAATGACTTGTACGTGGAAAATAACTGTCTCCCTTTATTTAACAGTAACAACAGTTTGTGCAGTACCAACGAGGACGTTTCTTACGAAGATTAAGGATGTCCCACCTCTACCGAAGAATGCTGGAATCTTTGACAGCAAAGTGAATCGTGATGAAATTGGTAGATATATGAAGAGATTTTGAAATCGCTTTGTTAAAAGTGTATTTCAATATTTGTTTAATAATTGAAATATTTTGTATAATGCATAAACAATTAATTTTGTAAAAATTCCTTTGTAAAATAGCTAAACAGATGATTGATTGGAAACCTGAGAATAACAACAATATTTGGGAATTGAGCGGTCTTTATCAAGGCGACATCATGGGATTCAAAGAACCAGGAAAGAATGGACTTTTGGATGATAGTTTTAGATGGCCCGACGCAGTCGTACCTTATCATATCGATGACGATGACTTTAGTAAGTTGTTACATATTTTATATGAATTATCAAAAGGCGTCTTTAAAAAAAAAATGTTACTGGCAATGTACAGAATACCTTTCAAAATTATTTTCAATCATACACAAATCGATCTAAGTACCCATGTCATTATTTTCAAGTTTATTTTTAATAGTTTGCGTTGAAAATATTTTTGTAGACAAATCAATTTGAAGTTTGTTTGTTGTAACAGCTTAAATGTTACCGAAAGCCACGTGTACAGGTATATTTTTCATCAAACATATTAAAAAACTGTAGACTAATCCATTAAAACAATACGGTGCATAAGTACTTTCAAAGGCCTTGACTTTCGCTTTCAAAATGTTCAGCCGACGATCAGGTCGAGCAGATCGAGAACGCACTCAAGGTTTATCACGAGAAGACCTGCGTGCGCTTCCGGCCTTTCAAAAAAGGCGATAAGGACTTCGTAACCGTGAGAGGTGACAGTTCCGGATGTTGGTCCTACGTTGGCAAACACGGCGAGGGTCAAGTGGTGAACTTTCAAAATCCCGGCTGCCTAAGACACGGCACCATCGTCCACGAGTTCATGCACGCGCTGGGCTTCTATCATCAACAGAGCGCCGCGAATCGCGACGAGTATGTGACGATCGTCTGGGACAATATCACACCCGGCAGGGAACACAATTTCGACAAGTACGATAACGAGACCGTTACGGATTACGGAGTCACTTACGATTACGGCAGCGTCATGCATTACAGCTCCTCGGCCTTTTCTAAGAATGGCGAGAAAACTATAGTGCCCAAGGTAAAGGTGTTGAATTTGCAGATGTTGCCTCGATATTCGAGTGGCTTAGAACATTTAATCTGTTCATCAAAGTCCACTATTCTTAATTCGAATACATTTTTATTATTTATGTTTTATATAGTGAAACTAATAAAAAGAAAATTTCTTACAGACGGAAAATGTAACGCTTGGGCAACGAAATGGTTTCAGTGAAAGAGATATAAAAAAAATTAATATCATGTACAAGGCACAATGCGAAGCACGAGAGAAGAAAGAAAAAGAAAAAGAAACCAGCGAAAACAGTAGTGCTGTAGACATAATTTCTTCCCTTTGGCCTTTCCATACATTGTCATCGTGGTTTTCAAAAGCTTTATTTTAATTTAATTATTGTTATCTCATCACTCTCAAATATAGCTTCACTCATAACGCATTGAATTATATATCGTAATCACGTAATTATTGTTAATAATAATAGTCATATTTTATTTATAAAATAACAATCACGAATTTTAAATAATCCAGACTTTCTATTACAGATTTGCATAAGTACTGCTTTTTTAATTTCAACTTAAGAAAGAGTAACAAATAAATATATAAATTTTTTCTAACATCAGTTAGAATTTAATTATTACTCTATATACCGACCTATTATCAAATCTCTAGTTTCAAAAATTCATTTTATTAGCTGCTATAAATTATTCAGATTTTCGAATTTATGCAAAAAATAAATTTACATTGTTCAATGTGACGTTTAAAAAGGTCCGTGTTTGTAAATGCAAATTTCACTATGTTATTGTACTTAGGATAACAAAATAATTTTATATGGAAAAAATTATAAATTATAAATATGGTTTATAAATTTAAATAAAGAATTTAGATAAATTCTACAAATGAATTTAATTATAAATGCATGCATAGTAGAAATTGTACTATATATTAAGATCAGGATTAAATTGAATTGTAATGTAATATCAAGATCAGAAAAAATAAAAATATTTCACGAAGAGATAATCTTTGACAAATATTGGAGTGATTTTTACGAATACTTAAAAAACCTTCATTTGACCAACATTCATTAATTATTCATAACATTCATTAATTATTGATAAATTTATTCAATGCTGTTTGTGGATAATGAATCTGTTATTTTCACTTAATCTATTACAAACTTTTTTAATTCATATTCAATTTTTGGCTTCCATATAACGAATGAAAATAAAAAGTATCAGTTATAACAAACTTTGTAATAATCTTCCTGACTATTTGGAATTTAATACCTGCAATTTATTTGTTGAGAGTAAAAATATGTACTTAGTCTTTTTAATGATTTGAATGTTTAATATTTCTTCCTTAATTATTACATCACAAATTTGGAAGTGATTTCACATTTAAATAAACCCATGAAGACAGATAAAAATCTTTTATAAATCTCTAAATAAGAAATAATTTATGCAAAATTCTTTTGAGTCATTTTTCTGATGGGAAACAGCAACTTCTTATTCACTAGTTATTGAATATTTTCTTTACTAATTAATTATAGTCATTAAAGATTTAAGAGTTTTCTATAAATATTATAATAAATTAATAAAATTAAAAAAAAAGTATCTGTGTTCAAGAAATCAAAACATGAATTATAGAATTCATATGGCAAAGAAAACCAAAATAATATAATTCTATAACTTCATCCATATATGTTAAAATACCTTTTTAGTTTAAATCTCTGAAAAATATAAAATAAATTTTTAGTTTATTGTAAAGTTATTGAACTACGTTTGATTATAATGTTTGATAACAAAATGTATAACTGTATTTCTGACAGATTTCACACAAGTATTTTTTATAATTACTTATACCTAAGGTTGGCTCTAAATGCAGTTACAGTAGCAATCATTCAAAAAGATTAAGTAAATAAGTATTCAAAAAATATATCATACTTACTTTTTTATAATTTTAAATGGTCCTATTTTTACATCATTAGGCCTGTTGATCTTTTGAAACCTAAATTTAAAGACACAGCTAGTTTTAATACAGTAATCTGACATTTTTATCATTACTTTATCACCTTTTAAATAATATATAACAAGTTTATCATAAAACCTACAATTGAAAAATATGTATGTATAAAATCTTAACCTACAAACTTATTACGTTTGTTTATAATCTTTCTCAAATAATTACTTTCCAAATTTAAATGTATTATTTAAACCAACTATAGAATATCAAATAGAAAACTAATCAAAGTAAATAAAAGATTATATAGATTAAAATTATACAATTTATCATAAATATCTTATACTTACTTATTGCAGCAGAATAGCTAAATCCAGATTTCATAAAACTAGGTATGTCTATTCGTATTTACGTTATATTATACATTGTGAGTACCTAAGTACTGCAGATATCTAATATGAGTATAGGTCTAGGTATAGGCCATAGGGCAATACAAAAATATACGATAATAATTGAATTTTGATTTGTCAATTCACAATTGTCATTTTGCAATGTGTAGGCATGCAGCGCCTTATGCCGATGTGATTTACACCTGTAGAGTACACGTGGTAGACGTGGGTACGGTGTACAGTATAGACTGCACCAACGAATATAGACGCTTCTATATCTCGTTGTCTGCACACTATACTCTTTTTTTTTTATTCGTCAGGAATTCAGGCACTCTGAAAGTACCGTGTGGATGCGGCGTGCGGGTCACCGCTATTTTATCTCTCATATTGGTGTATAAAGTTAATTATATATTTGACAATGGTAGGTAATAAGAAATAATTTTTTCCTAGCAGTTTTATTTTATTAAAAATCCGGTAGAAAGTATTACACATCCATAATATAATCATAGTCTTGAATACATTTAAATACCTTTAACCTAACTTTTGTTGCCATAATGGTTTTTTAATCAAACTTTTAAATAATTCAAAATATTCATTTAATGAATAATTTTTTATCTTAATATACATATTCAAATTTAATTTGCTAATCAAATATGAATCAGACTATATAATTAAAATAGTTGAACATTCATACAGCAAATAAAATTAATTTTAATATATTTTAGGGGACATCTGCTGAAAGAAAAGGTACATTTAAAGTTGAGTATTTACAAAAAATTGAACATGAAACTCAACAAAAGTGGGAATCTGTGAAAATATTCGAATTGAATGCTCCATCACACCCAAGAAAGAAAAACGATGAAAAATTTGTGGCAACTTTTCCATTTCCTTATATGAATGGCAGACTTCATTTGGGACATGCATTTACAATATCAAAATGCGAGGTACTTCATTCATTATTATATTATATACCACTAAACTTTAACTATTAAAGTTGTACATAATTAAAATGTTAATTTTAGTTTGCAGCAAGATACAATTGGTTATTAGGGAAAAAAGTTCTTCTTCCTTTTGGTTTTCATTGCACAGGAATGCCAATAAAGGCTTGTGCAGATAAATTAAAACGTGAAATTGCAACTTATGGATGTCCACCAAATTTTCCTACCGTTGAAGAAGTACCTGATGAAGATGTCATACAAGATGTTATTATTGTAGATAAAAGCAAAGGAAAAAAGGTAAATTAATAGAACTGATTTACTTATTTGGAATGTTAGTTTTATCTATTAAACTTTTGTTATATCTTTGGATCTATTGTATGTAGGTATATTTATTCTTAATTTACTAGACAATATTTATGATGCAATATAGTCCAAATTTGTTTTATGTGATACAAGTACAAAGTAAATCTTAATAATAATATAATTTTTCCTTTTAAAGAGTAAAGCAGTGGCAAAAGCAGGTACTGCCAAATATCAATGGCAAATAATGCAAAGCATTGGATTGAAAGATGAAGAAATAAAAAATTTTGCTAATGAGGAATATTGGCTTGAATACTTTCCACCTCTTTCAGTGCAGGACTTAAAGGCATTCGGTTTAGCTGTATGTTAAATAAGTTTAACTAAATGAAATTAAACATGTCTTTTCCCTTTTCTATTAATTTAATGCAATCAAATTCACAGTCAGATTGGCGACGAACTTTCATAACTACAGATGCTAACCCATTCTTTGATTCGTTTGTACGATGGCAATTTCATCATCTAAAAGCTAGGAATAAAGTCAAGTTTGGAAAAAGATACACCATTTTCTCACCTAAAGATAATCAGCCATGTATGGACCATGACAGAGGATCTGGTGAAGGAGTCGGTCCTCAAGAATATACTTTAATTAAAATGAAAATGCTGAAACCATACCCTACAAAACTTCAGTTAGTTTTTATTATTTTTAAAATTGTAAACAGATAAATTTGAAATATTTATCTGTATCTTCAAAATTTTTATGAAATAAATTTATTATTTATTTTTACATTAATAATTATTTATATTAAAAATGGTAATGAAACTACGGGTAATACTGTTCAAAGTTAGTTATTTATTCAAACGACGTTTCGGCCACACTGTTGGAGGCCCTTTTCAAGTTAAATTGCACCTCATCATTAAGTCATTGTGTTTTTATAAAAATTTAACTTGAAAAGGGCCTCCAACAGTGTGGCCGAAACGTCGTTTGAATAAATAACTAACTTTGAAAGGTATTACCCGTAGTTTCATTACCATTTTTGAAACCAATTGCTGTTGGTAGAGTCTTATACAATTATAATTATTTATATTTATATTATAAATTCGTATTGCAATTCTAGGTCTATAGCTGATAAGTCACCCATCTTTTTGGTAGCTGCTACTCTTAGACCAGAAACAATGTATGGTCAAACAAATTGTTGGGTACGTCCAGATATGCGTTATATTGCATTTTCTACTGTAAGTGGAGAGATTTTCATATCCACTGAAAGAGCTGCAAGAAACATGTCTTGGCAAGGTTTTACAAAAGAAGAAGGCAAAATTGATATAGTTGCTGAATTAATTGGATCGGTGAGTAAGAATATTACAAATTTTTTATGCTAATTTATAGTTACATCATTCGAAAATAAGGTTTTAAATCAGTAAGTGAAAAATTAAAAATTGTAGGATATTTTGGGTACAGCTTTACAATCGCCAAAAACCTGTTATGACTTCATTTATACTTTACCAATGCTTACAATTAAAGAAGATAAAGGTACTGGTGTAGTTACATCTGTTCCAAGTGATTCCCCTGATGATTATGCAGCTCTTACAGATTTGAAGAAAAAACAACCACTCAGAGAAAAATATGGTATTAAAGATAATATGGTTTTACCATACGATCCAGTAAGAGATATATATATATATAAACTATAAAATTATATTATTTAAAAATAATCATATTTCTACTTATTTTTATTTCAGATTCCTATAATTGATATTCCAGACTTTGGTAATTTGGCAGCAGTCACAGTGTATGAACAACTTAATATACAATCGCAAAATGATTCTATAAAATTACAGCAAGCTAAAGAGATGGTGTATTTGAAAGGTTTTTATGACGGTGTATTATTGGTTGGCGAATACAAAAACAAAAAAATACAAGATGTCAAAAAGAATATAAGAGACGAATTAATAAATAATAAAGAAGCATTAATTTATTATGAACCTGAAAAGACTATTACTTCTCGAAGTGGAGATGTATGTGTTGTTGCTCTTTGTAATCAATGGTATTTGAATTATGGTGAGCCAGAGTGGCGAAGTATAACCGAAAAAGCCTTAGAAGAATTAGACACGTTTCATGATGAAGTAAGAAAGAATTTTCTAGCTAATCTTGAATGGCTTCGTGAACATGCTTGTTCAAGAACTTATGGTCTTGGTAAGTTAAGAAAGAAACTTATCTTCATCCCTTTTTTATACATTTATTTAAATATTAAAATAAAAATTATATTTAAATTATAAATTAATATTTTCATCAATTAATTACAGGAACTAAACTACCTTGGGATGAACAATGGGTCATTGAATCTTTGTCAGATTCAACCATCTACATGGCATATTACACAGTAGCACATTTAATTCAAGGAAATTCTTTCAGAGGAGATAGACCTAATGCACTCAATATTAAGTAATTGAACGCTTTTATTTAACATTACTAATAATGCTCATATTTAACTTTATTTCATTGTACTCAGACCAGAAGATATGACACCTGAGGTTTGGGACTATATCTTTTTTAAAGAAACCAAATTACCTTCTCCGAAAACGTGTAAAATTCCAAAACAATCCTTAGAATTAATGCGAAAAGAATTCCAGTATTGGTATCCTGTAGATTTACGTGTTTCTGGAAAAGATCTTGTTCAAAATCATCTTACTTATTATCTTTATAACCACACTGCAATATGGCCCAATGAGCCTGAGTTATGGCCAAAAGGAATTCGAGCCAATGGTCATTTACTTCTAAATTCAGCAAAGGTATTATCAATTGAACATTTTTTCTTATTCTGTTATCAATCCAAATAATAATAAAATTTTGTTATTTATCTTTATTTGTACTTTTAAGATGTCGAAATCTGATGGAAACTTCTTAACTCTTTCTGATGCTATAAAAAAGTATTCTGCTGATGGTACACGGCTGTGTTTAGCTGATGCAGGTGATTCTGTGGAAGATGCGAATTTTGTGGAGCGTACTGCAGATGCTGGAATCCTCAGACTTTATACATTCATTGAATGGGTCAAGGAAATAGTTACATCTACAGAAACTTCGTACCGTGAAGGAAAACCGAGTACGTTTAATGATAGGGTGTTTGACAGGTAAATTGTAAAAATTTTATATTTTTGATACTTGTGATCAAATTAATTTTTATTATGCTTCATTTATCTAACCGTTTATTATATATTTTATATTTTTGTTTATAAATATATATGTATTATTTGTTATATAAATATATATTTTTTTTTTAAATCTTTATATACTCAAAATTTATTTGATATGTAAAGTTGAGGTAGTTTTTTTGTGTAAAAATTTTTAGTACAAAATCACATTGAGTAGTATATCAATGATATTACACTTTCACATGCATTTATAAAGAATTAATATGTTTAAATATGTTAACAGCGAGATAAATTTAAAGATACAAGAAACTGCTGATAATTATGCTAAAATGCTTTATAAAGAAGCTCTGCGAACAGGTTTCTTTGAGCTACAGACGACAAAGGATAAGTACATACAATTAAGTTCATTAGAAGGAGTTAATTTGGATCTCTTAATGCGATTTATAGAAATCCAAACAATTCTTCTATCTCCAATTTGTCCTCATGTTGCAGAACATGTATGGGGTTTAATTGGAAAGGTAAATGTCAAGTTATAATCTATTGTAATTAATTTTTTATTTATTTTGTAATCCAAATTCATTAAAATATTTTAATTATTCTAAAGAATATTTTATATTTTTAGAAAGGTAGCGTACTGAATGCCGGTTGGCCTAAAGTTGACCAAATAGATGAAACTTCAATAAAAGCCTCACAATATCTTATGGATGCTGCTCACACATTTAGGGTACGGTTAATCAATCACACATCGGTAAAAACGAAAAAACAACAAAAAGGACCTCCAGTTGCAGTAGAAAAACCTAATATTGGTACCATATATGTAGCAAAAACTTGGCCTGCTTGGCAAAGTTCAGTTCTTACAAGTATGAAAGAATTGTATATTGTAAGTTTTATATTTGAAAATGTTCTATCCAACAGGATAAACAAAAAAATATTTTAAATTTATATTTACTTTTTAGAAAAATGGAAATAGTCTTCCAGAAAATAAAGTTATTGCTGCAGAATTAGGAAAAAAAGATGATTTAAAAAAATATATTAAAAGGGTTATGCCTTTCGTACAAATGACGAGGGAAAAGATAGAAGCAGTTGGTGTTGGTGCTCTTAATTTAACCTTAGATTTTAGTGAACTTGATGTTCTCTTAGGTAGCAAGGAGTACCTACGTAATACTCTTGATGTAAGAACCAAATTAAGATACTATTTAATTTTAATAGTACGTAAATAATAATGTTTCAATTATTGCAGCTGGAGGACTTAGAGATTAAATATGCTGATGAGGCAGAAGATAAAACGAAAGGTGAATGTTGTCCTGGTGCACCATATATCACTTTTTCAGTAAAACCAGGTTTAACAGTCACAATTGCCAATCCCCAAGTATTGACTGGCTTTTTTGAAACCATTATTAGAATTAGCCATGGGGACACAGTTCAGCAAGTCATTGGGAAACTTGCAAAGGATAGAAGTATCAAAGGTACTGGTATCAATAAATAATTTTAAATTTAAATAATTTTTTTTATCAATATAGATAATTAAGAATTAAGAATAATAATTAAACAAATTATATAATAGATATCTTACTAATTGGCTATTAAATAAGTAGTGATAGTATTCAAAACTAAATATTGCAACTAATGTTTTGAGTCATATAAATACAACTTTTGTTTTTTTTCCAGATCCTTCCACAATTACTTTGTATCGCTTTGAGGATCCTATTTTAGGACCACGTACTATCCCCACATCAGAAAATATTCTGTTACATAAACAGAAAATATCAGACAATGCAGTATTTTCAATAGACTTTGAAAAAGAAATTGTAAACATACGAATTAAAAATGAGACTATTAACGTAGGAGAACAGCTTTTATATTGCGTAGGAATATAAAGAAGATCTGCTGGAACAGTATATCTGTTTTGTAAAAATCTATACTTTTAAAAGTTATCAAATATTGTACTATATAAATATTTAAATACAATTTTGTTAAGAATATTTATCTTAATTAAATAAATTATGAAATTATGAAATTTTCTTATAAAAAGTAAGGAGTCTATATTTTTTAAAATATTTAGGTACATTTAAAAGCAAATTAACATGTATATTTTTGATAAAAATTACATAGTAATTCATTCAAAACTATTAGAAAAAATATTAAATTAAAAATATTATTCATTTATTCAATATTTCAATATCATAAGAAATATTTTCAAGTTTTACAGAATATTTTTTAAAAATTATAAAAGCCTGAAGTATTAGAAAAAGCTGTTAACCTTTATTTTTAACATTTGCTTGAAGATAATTGTTAAAATATTTTTATTAAAGGCTGTGTCACTTTACCTTAAATATATGATGGAATATGGTTACTTATGAGTAAGTCTATTAAAAATCTTTAAAAAAGTTTTACGAAAGCTACGTCTAAATACTGTGAAAAATAATTATAAAAAACAAACTAAATTAATGTATAAAATATCTAATTTATTATCTGTTATTCATTACATAAGGGTCAGAAATCCGTCGAAATACTGCTAAGAATTTGTCACCTTTGTTTCTAGTGACCTTTTGCCCTTCTTCAGTGCTTTCATACAATTTTTCTATAATTGGATCTGATATCTATATTTAAAAAGAAGAATTTATTAATTTAAACTTATGCTTATTTCATACAAAGAATAAATCATTAAGCTTACCAGTTGCTCTTCTGGAATCCTCTCAAACAAAGGATGTTCACTCAAATGTTGCACCATCCATTCGTGCAAATCTTTGACATCAGTCATTGTGTACACAATAGCCTGCAATTGCACAAATACAATATAAATTTTAATACTATACTATATAAATACATTCGGTTAATTATTTCATCACTAAAACTTACATTTTCAGCCAAAACATATGCATACTCTGCTAGTAGAGATTTATTAATAATGCGCCACTTGTGTTTTGCTTTTTTAAAATGAGGATCAGGATACAAGAAGAACATTTTTTTCAATTGTCCTTTGTGAAAATAATTTGGCAAATATTTCATAGCATTAGTTCTTACACAAGCAATATTTCCATATTGGCCTGAATTTTGAGAACGCAGTGCTGCTATTCTATCTATCACATAGTCAGAGACTTTTACTCTTATTTCCATTCCCACAATTAAATTGTTAGGAAACATTGACGAAAGTGTAACTGTAAAACAATTTTATTGTATTGACAAAAAAAAGTACAATAATATTTATTAAAACGATATTTACCGAGTAATCCTCCATAACCACAACCAACATCTGCAAATTCAACAGGTCTGTTTAATTGTTTAATATCATTGTTTGCATCACAAGTGTCATCAATAAAGTCTGGATATAATGCACTCCAATCCATAGCATCAGGTTTGACAGGACTGCATGAAAAATATTTTATATATAATTATGATATATTGTTATACTATTTTAATTAAGAATATTATATTTTTTTTTACAAACTTACTATTCAATACAGTGATCTGCTATAGGATTAGAGTGAGCTCGTTGTCGGTAATACTTTTTTTGTGGCAAAGCCTTTGCAGTAGCAGCCATGGTCAAGGCTGTTTTTCTCAGACTGTGAGTACTCAGAACTTCCTTCTAATGTAAGATATCTGATAAAAAAATTTACGGTCAGTAATGTAACTTTTTTAATATAAATTTGAAATATAAAGCTTGTGTATGTCAATTTGATTCCATTATGAGTAACATACAATTTATCAAAATTTAATGTCAACAAAAACTGATTTATTAATAAAAGTTCTAACATTTTAAATTTACAAAACAAACTGCCTCTTATTTATGAAATTAATGAATAAATATATCAATGCTTTAATTAATTCTTAATAATAAATAATATAATACAGAAAAAGCACTACTAATCTTACACATAAAGCACTCATTCTATAATTTAGCAAAATAAATAGATGATTATCCAAAACTAACCTTTCATTCTGGTGCAAAACAAATACTCCTAAAACGATTCACATAACTCCGATATTAAAACAGATATTTAACTAGTTACAAAAAAATACTTTTTCTTATAAAATTCAATGTAAAAACATAATATAACCGAGTGCAATAAGCGAACTCAGCTGGCACGTGTATGCGCACGCTGCATCGAGCGAAAATTCCCCTTTCGCTGAACGAACGGGATTAACAGAGAAAAGAAATGGGGTAAACAATAATAAAACCGGAGCAAGGAAAAGGATAGAAAATCCAGCAACACGCGGTCGAACCTAAAACGGAGTTAGATGGTGCGCGCGGCGATCCAATCAGCTGATCGCGTCGCCAACGACATCTGGCCACTCGGATCAGCAGTGGAAAAGCTTTCTCATCTCTCTCGGCGAGAGCGCAACAAAGCGAGTGCGCGTGTAAAAGAGAGACAAAAAGCTACAGAAAAACACGGACTGTCTAGTGTCTTCTGTCCATGCTATTCTAAGTCGAACGGCAAACGAACGCCGCGCGCGCTATTCGTTCTCTCATATATATTCCTTCACTTCTCTGTCGCTCGTTCCCTCACGTGTACGATACATTTTTATGCCCTCCCTCTTTCTGTCCTACCCAATCTATCTGTCTTTCTTTCTGTCTCGACACTCCACGAGGCGTGCGTGTGCTTCTGCTGCTGGGCTGAGTATACTGCTGCTGCTGCTGCTGCTGCTGCTCTCTCTTCGTTCGCGAAAAAGAGAAAAGTGTGTGCCGTTGGTCATAATCGGTGGCATTATTGCCGTGTGAATCGCGAGTGCCGCGCGTTGCAGTGCATCGTCGTATTTTTCCCATTGTGCTGTGCGCAAGTGAGAAAGACTGTAACCGTGTCCGGAGAGCCTGTGCAGTATATTCGAGGGGAGAGAGCTCGTGAGAGAGTGAGAAAGGTGGCCTTCAACCAAAGCAAAAAGGAGTCGTCGTCGACCGTTTGTATCATCGGGATAGTCCACGAGACTCGTTTGTTGTGGCTGTTAGCGGAGTACGGTGCCACCCCTTGGATAAATTGCCGCCTTTGGGGGAGATACAGGAACGCCTCGAGAGTCGTAGCAACGTCGAAACTGGCCAGGTTATGCCAGGGAAGTGCTGCTGTTGCCGAGTTGCTGCGCTGCCGAGGAAAGCGAGCTTCTGCCGTTAGGTGAGCATAAACCTATAGTTCATTTAAGAACTTGTATTTATTTACTTCACATTCACATTTCTTTAGTATTTTATTTTTTTATTATCGAACTTTCACTGCTCTTTTGTACTTACTGTACTTTGTAGGTCAACGATCGTTTATGTTTCTTTTTTTGAACTTTTTGTATGCACATACATGTATTTGATTATCGTTTTTTCTTTTCTGCGAATGTCACAATTGTTGAAATACCACATTTTGTTTTTACGTGTATTTTAAATGATTATTTTTGCATCTACACTGTACATGTGTGATGAGTTGAGATTTTTGGTGATTGATGATCATTTTTCGTAAGGTTATTATGTCGATATTCACTTGGTAGCCAAGCGAAATGTTCAAGGGTAACTTTAAATAAGTTCAGTTTTTCCGATCGGATTATGAATGATTATAATTACGATAAAATAATTATTTTTGATAAAAGTTTCGGATTTGCAGTTGCATTGAGAAACATTTCATCGTTAGCACAGAAATTAAAATATTCTATATTCTTGCTCCATAGTACACAAAATCATTGTCTTATTGTTTAATCATTGAATATATTTTTAGAGTACAATATTCAAGACAATACAGGAAATTGTCGTTTATTTTAATAATTAGTAATAAAAGCTGAGTAGATTAATTTTCGAATAACGTATAACGATAAGTTTATTTATAACTTTTCATTCATACAACTCAATTATAAGTATAAATTCTAATTTTAAGTTTCGTTAATTATATCGCCCTATCGCAAATAAATAGTGCATCATTTCTATACTTTTTGAACACGCAGTTTCAGTGCCGATTATACTGTTTACACGTCATGATGATGTTTGAAAATGGAATAAGTACGGCACGATCGTATATGCATTCTGCGTGACACACACGCACTTGTCGACGTAAAACCTCGAAGATTTACTTATTTTTAGAATTTATTTTATGTACGCAACCTTTCATTTCTTCGGAAATATCAAAACTGGTTTATCAGATAATGATTAGCAAATCTTTTAATGATAAGAAAGGTCGCCCTTCCGAAGTTCATTAATTTATAATAGAGTAATTCAAAATGCGCAAAATTAATAATAAAAAAGATTCTATATTGATCCTACTCGTGTTTATTTCAAATTACATATTAACAATTTCTAAATTTATCATATTTAGATGAATTCTACAATTTGTGGTATTTATAATTAATTTACAAAATAATTTATATTTTTTAATACCTCACCTTCATTATATTAATAGTGTAGTAAATAACCAGGATTTTTTTTATAATCTATTTAATTTAATTTTTATTATTTAGTAAAATGTATGTTCAAAAATAAATATTCTATACCCTCTTTCGACATTTTGGGATGTGATAGTGAGACACATATTAGTCATTCCAAGTGATACATTGACCTCAGTATTAAAAGAAGATTGAGATTAGTGTATTTAAAATACCATGCAAACAAGTAAAAAAATATAAATAAGTACATGAAAACTTCCTAAAAAATAAAAATAACTAAAATTCTAGTGACAATTATTTATTTATCTATTTTTAATTTTAAAGCAGTTTTTACTCGGATAAAAGAATGCTTGTATACACAATTTGAAAAAAATTACAATATAAAGAATTGTCATACTAAACGGAATTATTTTCATATCAATATTATTTTTATCGCAAACTCCTATTTTTAAGAATCGAAGGTCTTCTATACCGTCAAAATATTTTTCAATGAAATCGCATAAAGATTTCTGAGAATATTCTCTATTTTAGGAAATACCAAACTTTCCACAAAAAACATACCTCTGTACAGGTTTAAAACCTTTTATTAGAAAATTTCAGAAAATATATTGAATTCCACTACAGATTTCTATATTCATCTTCTTTTCTATATTAGATTTCGTAACAAGGCAACTACATACGTGGTTTTTGTTGATACGCGGTGCAATTCTGTAGTAACGATGTGTCCGGAAGTGAGTCAGATCCAAAACTTTGCCAGAGCTTAAATTGCAGGTAGATTCTAATTTTAGGGTAATTCTAATGTAACTATTACTATTTCAAATTTGTTTGTTTTTTGTTTAGTAAATAGTTTCCATTAGAAAGCCAAAAGATCGTTATGTATATAAAAAATTGGGAAAAAATTTGTGAATATTGCTAGCTCGCTTTAAAAAAAAAATAATATTTAATTATTTCGATGTCTTGGATCTGTGGTTTAATTAATATTTTCCAATCTTTTTATATATCAGCAAGAAATAATAAGTAATAAAAACAGTACAATATAAAGAAAAGATCTTTTAATTAATTCTAAATATTTTACATTTACGTTACATTTACTTTCTAAAGTCAATTTAAAAGAATAATACCGAGATTAATATCGATTTTAATGATACGCTTTTATAAGTATTTCTTTTTTTAATCACAATAATCGCTTCAGTAATCTTCAGTTCTTAATCGGTCAAGACTCCTGAGCTCAACTCTTTTTTGTCAGTAAATTAACGTTCTAGCGCTTAGGTCTAGAGATTAAAAAAATTATAAGTATTAAAATTGTGAACATATTTAAAACTTTTCATTCATATTCCCATTTTATTATTTGTTTCATCATATTTGTTTCTCCGCGTGTTGATTGTTATCTATTGTTTAAAATCTGAAAAATGTTCTATTCTAATCGAACTGATTACTCATGCTAAAAAAGCATTAGTATGTTAATTGGTTTCATAATTTATTATCATATTATTTTATGATACATAAAATATTACTGACGTAAAAGTATGATTAAACAATTGATTTTATGCAATGGTGTGAGCCAAGAAAACTTAATTAGCGTTAACACTTTTTGAAGTCGGAAAATAAATAGTCCAACTTTTATCTGCTTAATACACTAAGCCGTATAGTATTATAAAATTTATCTAATCTTGGAAAAAACGTGAAATATTGATAAGAGATAAAAAAAGTATGTATAATATTCAATCTTTAGTATATAGTGTTCAATAAAAAATAGTTAATTTAATTCGTTAATTATATTCCGCTCAAAATGGCTGCTTCCACCCATGAATACTCGATTCAATTAGCTTCATAAGAAATTTCGTACATTCATCTACAATAAAATTGACCTCGAGCAAGGCTGCAACCCCAAAAGGTCGTGGAATCCAAGGTTAAGGTAGTAGTGCTTTAATGATTTTTTTCTAGCTTGTCATCTCTTCAAGTATAGGTACCCGAATGCTTATTGAGGGTTTGGACATTTATAAATTACAATTGTTTGTGTACATTAAAAATAATATTCCCATAGTTAGTTTACTTATTTTTTTTAACACTGTCCCATAGTTACGTATCCTAACTCTATATTAGGAGTTTCAATTAAAAAGTAGCTTATGTATAGAGCTGTGTTAATCTTATTATTGTCTGCAACAGTAACTGTGCTTTTAATTTGTGTAGTAAAACAAATGTAAAAGAAGCAATTGAATTGTAAATTTACTATTACGGTTTCTTTGAATTTTACAATGTAATGTATTTTTTCAAGTTCAAATTATATCATTTTCTGGTTAACCAACGTATTCTTGAATTTTTAATATACGAAAAACTATTTTTATTCTATCCTCAAAATATGCTAAGATTTAACAAATGTCATTCTACATTTCAAGAGTGAGTCGTGTCAGGGTTGAGCTGAAAAAGCGATGAATTAAAGACAAAATTCCTCTTGAATACTTAGGTAGTGTCTGCAGTTTAAAGGAGTGGACGATCAACCAACTTGATGCATACGATTTTGCACATGATACGCTTTACGTAGTTGATATAGTGCTTTGACCGAATTTTACGAGTGACCGTCGTCAAGTTCGCACACATCATATGCAAGGCTGTGAATCAAAATGCTAAATAAAATACACGTCGTTCGAAATTTGTATAAATTACGAAAAAAAAATATCCATTATGTTCCTGTAGTTGATGTTGTTTGCTTATCCGAATTCTAATAAATATTAATACTTTTTAACTCCGACAATTGATTCTATACGATGTTTTGTCAGAATTTATTCCTTTCATTGCAAACACAAAATTTCTTGTTTACATATTTTAACAGATGTTAATATATTATACGTATCATCGAACAATATGTATGTTCGGTATCAGTTTTAATAAACCTCGTACAATTACGTCTGTTTTTAATTTCGCAGAAGAGGCCGCTCTCAGATATTAATCCCGATCGCGTATGCAAAGCGGCATAAGGAGCTGCGGAGGGGCTACTATTATATTATATAGTGTCCCGCTCTCAAGCAGCCATTCTTTATGCGGCCCGACAATTGCTTATAAGAAGTTCCAAGAAAGAAACGGAGAGCTTTCGAGTGGAGCTTTATCATTTAGCTGGAAATAAAAAAGGAGAATGAGAGAGAGAGAGACAGAGAGAGAAAGTCCTCGCACGCGTCCACAAGAGAGAAAAAAAGTCAAGGGAATTCGCGTGTGTTCGCAGTAAAATCAGAGCTTAACCTTGAACCAAATGCACGAGGCGTATACGACGGCTAAGCCGCATCATCGACTGACGCTAGACTACATTCGCGGCTTTATCGTTGCGAATTTTCAGCAATTTTTGCACTGCGTGCCAAACCCTCCCTTCCCCGCGTCTCTCTCTCTCTCTCTCTCTCTCTGTCATATATATAATGAATGCGTCCTGACAGTCAGTTCCATACGCGCTGCGTTTAGTATTTCTGGTACTTATTTCGATAAAACTGCGTATTTGGTGCAGATAACGCGATGACGAAGCTTTTACGGAAAATGACTTAATGAGACAAGCGCGTAGCTATATTTTGTACGTATACTCCGTTTTTATGACGATTTTTAAGCGTTTCTCAGGTAATTGCGAGCATTATGTTTTATAGATTCTTTTGTTTTCATTGGACACAATTTTACCTGGGGCACCAGACTAGGAATACTGTACTTTTACGTGAGATATATATATATATATATAAAAGAGATACACGTTTTACGGAAGCTATTAAGTTTAAGCTCAGGTCGTGTCATGTCTGCCGATATATTTCTCAATATGATGTCATGTCGCTGAACGAGCTTACTTCCAATCGTATAAAGCTAGTGAAAATTTTTTATAGGAAGTATGCAATCGTCTTCTGGTACAAAATATTATTATTACTTATAGCGCATAACGTATATAGGTCTAGTATTATTATTTATCACGCAAATGCATATTATGAGGGTTATTATAGATTGCAGATCATATATTCTTCGAATAGTATTGAATTGTTTATAAGCTTAGAAAGTGTCAATTTAACAGTATCATGAATGGTTCTTAAATTAACTAATAAAAATATGATTGCATTAAAATATATTTTTAAATATACATTTTTTTTTTCTTAAAATTCTTCAAATTCTAATATACGTTTAGTCATTAATTTATCTTTACTCAACCAGTTATATAGAATATTATACCTATAATTGATACGATAAAATGGTTATGAAATGTATCTTTGTGCATTAAAAAAAATTAGATTTATGATATTAAAATGTATGAATATAAACAAATTTATAAAATTTACTTGCAAAAGACATAATTACATGCTTAATTGGTCGATTATAAGGATCTGATTATAATCTATACTTACTCGAAATACGATCCATGCAGTATCTAAACTATTTTATTTACGCAGAAACAATAATATTTGTGAAGTAAAACTTGAGTTTATTGTTCTCGACGGTAATTTCCAAAAATAGTAGAGATGAAGGATCCAAACAAACGTCCACTTATAAGTCGATCCTTTCATCTCTACTATTTTTAATAATATTTGTGGAATATAAATTGCAAATTAAAAATAACAATTTTATGACAAGTTTTCTTTGACAAACTAGGAAAGAACAATATAAATATTATTCGTACCGATGGAGCTATATAATGAGATTGTCAGGAAAGAAGTTCATTGGACTGGAACATTCATCGTTAAGATAACTCAGCATCCGACGCGACCACCGATAAACGAAAACCTTTCACTTCTCCAACGTATAAACACCGTTTCGCTACCCTCCTTGCGAAGAAAACTATACATCGTACATGCAAAACAAAATTTTGCATCACACGCAATCCATACAAAATCATCCTCGGCAAAGGCCAACAAGAATCTGATGAATGGGAGAGAAAAGCGAGATCGCTATCAATATCGAACAACAACTATTCACGAGCGACCGAATATCGAGCCAATCCGACACGCTTGCGAATCGCGTACTTTCAAGTAAACATAACCGAGCTATCCTCGGTAAACAAGCATCGGCGGCAAAGCAAGAGGCTCACTTTCTTAGTCACTCTTTCACTCTCTCTATGTTGCTTGCTTACGTTGTACAACTAGTCCGGGGTATACATCAGAGTGTAGCGATAAAAGTGCCCGATACCGCTTCTTTCCTAGTCGTGTACTTTTTTCAATACGCATACAGAGGCTGACACGATCGATCGAACGGATGCACGCGCGGGCTCGATTGCATTGTACTATATATACAAGGAGGTAGCGAGGAACAATTAAAGTGAAGGTGGTGCCTGGTGCGGCGGTATAAGTCTGCCTCCCTCTCTCTCGCTCACTCTCGGTGAAAAGTGAAAAGTCGATCTAACTACGTGCGCGGGCGCAATTATGGATTCATGGCTCTTTCACAATCCGAGAACTTGGCTGACCTTCGATACGGAGTCGAACGCGGTAATTACTGCAACGAAACGATTCGATCTAGATGATCAATCGTTCGTTCTCCTTCTCTTTTGTTTTTTTATACCAGGTTTCTTTCATTGGGTTTTGTATGGATTTTTCTTTTGTTTGTGGTCACGCTGCTGTTACAGCGGCGAGCAATTGGCGGTATTACCGAGGGTATTATCGCATCGCGCGTGTATAATGCTATTACGTAAATATAAATAAGGAATAGGATTTTTTTTTTTGAAGATTATGCTATTTTTAATTCTGTATATTGTGATTGTTTGTCATACACATTTCCTGTGTGACTTATACTTATACTGCTGAGAAAAGACTGTGGAGTATCGTTATTAATTTAGAAAATTAAAAGTGAAACTGGATGTTTTAAAGCTTGACTCAAATTAAGTAAAGAGTACGACACTTGGGTGTGCCTAATGACTTCACTCGTCAAAGCACTGGCTTTTTTATGCTAAAGTACTCGTTTAACTTGATTATATGACATTCTACATAAAAATACTTCATTGAACAAGTTTAATACTAAAATTGATACATAAAATTGAAAAAATATTATTTATTCTGCATTCCAGTGCGAATGAAAAAAGGAAAAAACTGTGTGCTGTAGATATTTAATAAATATTATGATAAATTCTTACTTGTGATAATAAGCTGACGCACTTGCGGTAACGTTACCCACCATTAACATTAAGTATTATTATAGATAAAAAATAATAGTTGTTATCATTATAACATTTTCATATTCAGAAACTTAGTTGTATTAAGTCATAATTATTCAAGTTATGAAACGATATTTTCTAACATAATTTTTATTTCAGTAAATTCTATAATAACAATTTTAATATACCGGTATACAAACAAATATTAGTTTACAAATTGATTGGATGAAAATTGAAATCTGATTAATACTCAATTAGGTTCATTCCAATAGTAGAAATAATCGATAACAAAATAAATTTAATTATATATTTTTTTTTAATAAATGTCTACTAGTATTTTTATGCATTGCGAATAACGTCATCAAATAACGTTTCAGAAAGCTTATATAAATACCTAAAGTTGCATCTGAATCTGTACATACATATAATATATAATGTAGGCAAAAAAAGAAAATAAATTATAGTTCACAGAATTGTTGGAAAATGTTCTTTCATAAACATTATATTTTATACAACATGTGTGTATCTTACAAATAGAGGAGAAGAGCTGCCTCTGTATTTTAATACTGAATAAAAATTCCAATATTTGCAAATTATATCTTGGAAAAAATATTTAAGAACTGTTTAATGTGGTCGTTACTGTGATTAATCTTACGTACATATTTTTAAAATTATAAGAATTTGAAACAGTTTTACTATTTCTAGGAATATGTTCACCCTGCATATATTAGTAAAGAATTATTATCGCACTTAAGGTAGCTCTTGGGTGAATCCGACTTTCTAATGCATAAAAAATAATTATGTAGAAATATTCAGGAGGATTTACTGAATATATTTTATAAATTTTGAGGCGAGTTACCGTGTAAAAATTAAAAATATTGTAAATTAAAGTTGAGATATTTAACATTAGCCCTTATGGAACAGGCACTCTGAGAGACAGGAAGAGAAGATTTTTTTATAGATAGTGGTGTATGCCATTATTGAAAAACTAGTTTTTAATAGATTGATGTCTCAGCTTTCCAAAAATATATAAATTATTATAGGTTATCGTGAAAAATTAAAAGATATTTATTAGCAAAACAAGCAAATTCTTGTTTTCACGGTTAGTTTAGGAAGTGATAGAAATTTGGCAACATCGCATCATTCGTCATACTCTTTGCCCAGTGTTGCCACATTTTCATGTCAGGATGAAACCGAAGTCAAATAAACAGAGAATTGTTTGTAATAATGTTTTATTTTAATAAAATAATAAAGAATAGGGTATTAAACTGAAAAAAAAATTTTTGAAACACTTTTAACACCCTTATAAAGTATTTAAAACAATTTTTCGTTTCATCTCTCAGTAGACTAGAGAGTACCCATAGAGGTACCTTAATATAAACATCATTTTGTAAAATTAACTCAAAATCTTGGGGAAAAATACTGTGGGGCTACGTGATCTCCCACAGTTTATGACTTCTCTTTTAATTATTATTTAAAAGGTTTTTAAAAATTTTACTAAATTAAATGTGATCTCAAATAAATTTTTCTTTTTTGCATAAGTATCATTTTTTTATTTAATTATGTTAATTAAAATTCCTATTAACTTTACTAAAAATTAGTTTCTCAATAAAATATAATATAGCGATTTAAATACTGGGTTGGGTTTGGTTAATTTACGTTTTTTTTTTTCATAATTCTTAGATGCATATTACAATTATGCAATAATCTAGTCGACTCAGTACTTATGTCAATATGTAGTGGTTGAACATATATCAGTAACTATCTATCAGTTTTAAAAAAATTGTGATTGCAGCGTGCCTATGCAGTGTTTAATTGTTAAAATAGACTTATGACACCTTTAAATGAACTTTTTTTTTTGACCTTTTCTAAGATTTAAAATGTATATAATACGAAAGTCTCAATCATGAAAATAATGTATTTTATATAAGATCCAGATCTGAATGTTCATTTGTCGTCGTAAATAATTCCTAACACAATCATTATTAATGAAATTCGTTTTACGCGAATTCCTTCTTTTTAAGATACCACCAATTTCTATCTTCCAACGAATCCCATTGTACAATTAAAGCGAATGAAATTTTTTGTAGAGGTCAATAACCTGTGTTAGAGCATCCGCGTTATTCCGCTAAAAATCACATGTGCGGCTCAGTCTCTATCTCTTTTTTGTCTCTTTTTTTTCGCGCAGACAAGAGGAAAAGAGCTCACGCTTTATAATGAATAGACGCTTCCAGAGCGCGCAGAATTACGTATGCGCAGACCGTGCCTGAGTAAACGCACGTGGCCGAAGGTTCGGTGTTGGCACGTGCTTTCGCGGCAAAGAGAAAGAGAGAGAGATAGAGAGAGAGAGAGAGAGACAATTCGCATTCGGTCTCGTCGCGTCACTTCGTATGTGCGTCACATAATCTACGAGATTGTGGGCTTTTTCGTCGCTCGCAGAGAGAAAAACGGGAATCTTCACCGTGACCCGCTTCTTCTTCCCCACGCTGTTTGTATATCACTGAGCCAAACGGACTCTCTTTCTTTTCATCTTTTGTTTCTTTTTCGCGAGGATGCCTTTCTCCATAAGCGCGCTTTTTCTTATCTCATATCGCTCCTTTCTCTTTCTTTTCTTTTTCTCTCTCGGTTCCTCGCACTCTTTTCTTTCTCGAATAGGTGCGATTCCACATGTATAGGTGTGTTTTTCTCTTTGTTTCGCAGCTCTTCAAATACGCGTTTTGTATTATATTGGAAATAAAATGCGCGTGATGATTTCGCGGTCGCTATGTATTTTTTGCTCGGCGACGACGTTTACTCAGTTTTTGCGCTCGCTTTGACACGATTTCACAGTGTTATTAAATTTTGAGTTATTGCGTGTTGCGTATTCACTAACTGTTTGTCTAATTATTTATATATGTACATTATAAGTGACTGGAAAAACAAATTTAGTGAAATTCTACTAATGTAAAGTGGATCTCTATTTTTTGTCAAAGAACAACATAAAAATTGCAATTTATTATGTTCGACTATTCATATGACAAATAATAAATAATAAAATTTATAAATTATTAAAAGATTTTGATTTTAATTTTTGCTACAGTAATTTATCACAATTTAGGTTTATACTACACTCTTAAATTACAATTTAGTCGATAAAATAAGATATTTATTATTATAATCATATTTTTATGAGAAAGTTTTTTTCCTGTTCCACATCTAAACAACCGAAATTAATTAGAAAATATAGCGATATTTTTATTTTTTATTGATCAGTGATTTTTCGATCAGTTATCACAAGTTGTAGAAAATACAATTTACGGAACATACAACTTGAATTTTATATGATACGCATGCATAATACATATTAAGTGTATTCTTAAATAAATATTTAACATCCGATGATCTATTTTTTATTTGAATATCTATTATTTCATTCTAGTGACTGCATGTCAGTCAAAATGAAAGAAGTATATCTATAGTTTGAAATTCGTATATATTTATTTTCGATTATTGCATGTATTTGCAACTCTTGAAATTAGCTGAATAGCTAACAAAGTGACATTATCATTGAAATTTATCATAATTCATACAGAATTCATCATACCTTACATTTATTAGATTCAAATAAACCGAGTAATAGAGAGCATTTTAATCAAATATGTATAATGTAAAAAGTCACTATTCTTTAGTATACTAAGGATATTATACTTTTCACGCTTTTGTAAATATACCTTTTCTTTGCGGAATCGAAATAGGCATTTATAATATAATATTACTTTGGTTTTGTAATAAAATAGACACGCAGAGTAATACATTTAATATTTTATTTAACTTTAAATTTTAGTCTCAATACAAATTAATTAACATATGTTGTAATACATATTCATTAACTATTAAGTATTCTTATCACTTATAACAACAGCACGATGGATTAATATTAAATCCAAACGTTCGTTAACAGTTAAGAATTAGAACTTCATGACAAATGTATTCGTATTTAATATAAGTGATATTCATTAATGGTTCTGTTAATACACCGATCATTTAATACACTATATCTTTCCTCTCAGTGCACAGTGCGCACAGTAGGTATATGAATCATTTTATAAAAGGTGCCATTGAACATGACATCACCGGCGCGTACAGAACGAGAGGTACAGAATACTTAACCAAACATCCTCTAAAACTCCTCAAAGTGCGAAATCCTTCGTAACTCGCAGAGCTATACAGCTATCCGAGTTCCCTCGATTCTCGCAACCCACAATGCCTGCAGCACAAAAAACATTCTTCCTATCAAATTACACATCGTCGAAGCGGATACACGCTATCTCAGCAGTATATACCTCTTCCGATCGAAATCTACCAATGGCTATAGCTAGCAATGAGCGGTCCGCGCATCGATCTCATTCCCGCTCCCTAAAAATTTCACCTACATACATAGAAGATACACTCGGGTCACTCCCCGCACAGACACAGGAACACACACTTCCATTATGCGTACAATACCTATACAAACTTTGTTTTTTTTTTCTTTCGCTGCATGAGAAGCGGGAAAGCGAGTGCTCACATCAGAGATAGAGAGAGAGAGAGAGAGAGAGAGGTGCGCGCAGCCAGCGCAGAGCGCACCGGCCGCGAGCGCAAGTGTGTCACTAGGCGACTTTTGTCCTCTTCTCTCTCGCGCGCCGCGTCCAAGCTGTATTATATATATATACGGAGAGCCGGAGCGCGCTGATCGCGTCGGAGCTCTTTTATCCTTGGCTCTCCGGCGAGCGCTTAGTCCGCGCGAAACCTCTTCCGCGGCCTGTGTGTATCTACCGTGCGGCGCGCAGCTCACGCCTCCTCTCTTGGCAGCTACACACAAACACAGAAACGGGCATTATTTATACGTAATATAAAGCGAAGCGCGAAAATCGCGAAGCTGGCAGTGTGTGTGCAGATAAGCGGCACAGACAGACGGACGCTCTCGTTGTCAGCAATAAAAAACGCGAGCTTCCTTCGGCTTTTTCTCTTTCCTCGTCTCTCGTTATATACCGCGAGTGTCGGAGTTGGGGAACGATATATATATATATTTATATATATATAAGAGCGCGTCGATGGGGGCCGTTGATTAGAGTAGGCGCGCGGACGCGCCCGCGCTCAAGCGTTCTTATATATACTGTTATCGCGTGTGCTCTTGAGTGCCGCTCGCGACTCGCTATTGTACTATAACGATTCGCGAGAATCAGGAGTCGAATTTCCAGTGCTGCTGTAGTATGGCGAGAGTAGCTCGTATAGAGCTTTCAACGGTTTTTCTACACACTGTGTCGTTGTATCCTGTGCTCCGTGTGCAGCCGGAGTTTGTTTGTGCAGTTTGTTCCGCGCGGCTTGCTCGTACTGGATCGTCGGTGACATACGAACTTGTTTTCCTTTCAAAATTTTCCCTCGTCCTTGTGAGTCGCAAGAAAGCTGTGTGCAGTGCGTTACACCATCGCGATTTATTAATGAACCGATTAGATGTACAAAAAGTTGCCGCGCGTTCAGTTTCCGCGATAAATCAAACGTATGACACTCAAGTTTGTACATTATTAGTAGAAACGTAAAGCACAGCTGAATGTATCGAAAAATTCCATACATCCGAGTGCCTCGAGACCCATTCAAGAGCTCAAGTACAGTCGATAAAAGACTCTCTGCCTGACTCTCTTCGCTCTCTTCCCAACGCTCGCATATATGCCTTCGGCGGCCTCTTCACTCTCTCTTTCGCGAGGATATATATTTATTTTTCGCAAGGCATCAGCGAGGGGGGAAGATCACACGGTCAAGGTCGTGTGTTCCGAAAGGGACGGAGAAAAACTTGGGGAAAGTGGCAAAAGTCAGAGAGCGGATCTAAATGTCGCACGTGCGGAGGAAGATGGGCTCGAGTGGCTTTGGCCGAAGCAGACATTACCGGCAATTCATGCTGCTCGGTAATGGGCGGCAGAACGTCCAGATCGTGCAGCGGATCGCCGAGCATCGTCAAGAGGTAATAAATGCCAAATGCGAGTATAATGTCGCAGCATCTTTTTTTCCTTACGCCATTAGCTCTCACTCTTGATTCAGTGGAGAGACGAGATTTATAGCTCGTGCATTATACTCTTTATCGATTTTTTTGCGCCCGAGTTGCTTGCGGTATCTCTAAAAATATATATGTGTGTACACGTATGGCCGATGCGCGTGATGTGAAATTGATTTTCTTATTTAAGGGAAAATTATGGATACGGATGTAAAAATAAAGCAGCCTAAGGATCGCGCACTTCTGCGGGACTCTCGTGTTTTTGTAACAAACACGCGTTCAGACTGTGTGAGTTACATAAAATACCAGAGCAAACGGTTTATTCTTCGCGTCAGGAATTTCCAGCATGGTGTGTCTTGTCGTGAATGATAGAAAATAAAAATGCTTCTCGACAAACGAATCATTATATTAGCGCGGAGAAGTAACGACTCGAAATTCTCATTGTTTTGACTGTATTGCTAAGATTAGCTGAGCTTTATCTACGAACAATAATGATCTTCGTACACAGATAGATCTCTGGATTGATCGAGATAAGAGGATAGGTATGTCCTCAAAATGCTTACCATTTTTCAAGTTGAGAAATATTCACATGATTCATGATCGTTCGATATATCTTCATGCAATATTATTTTAATATGTTCATATAAGCTATAATTGAATACGACGTATTTTTAATGTGTTGTGCTTTTCATTGAAAATCATACATTTCCAATGCGCGAGTCATTGTTGAGATACTCTTACGCATTGAAGACAGTTTTATTTATTTTGCGGATATGATAACAATTTGTTTAACAATAGATATGTACGTACATACTCGGGATGCACCTTGAATTCTAGAATTTTCCTTGAAAAGTTGTCGCACATTTTAGTTTATTTCCTGCAAAAAGCGAGTAAATGAATGCTCTTGAGAAAAGTTAATAATCTACCCCTATAACTATTATTTAATATAATGATTAAACTTTTACGGGTGAGGAAAAGAGCATAATAAAAAGAAGCCGTTAATCCATGAAGAAAATTATAAATAAAAAACTAATTGCAGTAGAACCTGCAACTTCCTTATTTCATTCCGAGATTCTTTGTAATTATATAAACATTGGAAACAATGCTTACAGGAATAATTTTATTATTAATTCGTAAGCATCCTTCAAACTTTAAAAGACAAGATATATATGTATATATACATGATGTACTAATATATTTATGTACAACTTATACAACAAAAAAATATTTACATCATCATCTTCTTTGTCCAAAACTTAATCTAAATAAAGTCGTTAATACTTCCTGCGGATTAAATGTTATTGCGCCAAGCCCATGCTTATGTCATCTACCACTTCGTCTAATCGATCGTAAACCTTTATCACTACACAAAATCTAAATTGTACGGTACTTTCCACGCAACAGCATTATTTTCAGAGATTCCTTGTCTGAAAACGATTTTTTTTTTATATTTATATTGTTACCTTGCTCTCTTTGTGGCTTTAATAATAGGCTGATGTGTGTACATCGGCAGATTCACCACAGTGTTATCATTTGATTGTTAGTTTATTTATACTATCAGCTTATGCAACAAAAATTCGATTTTTTTATGAAATCCCAACCAAGATTATGTATAAACAATTTTATTCTTGTTTTTGCCTCGTTATTGAGTCGTTGCATGAAACACTTTAGGAATTTTTATTGGGTTTCACTCGATATTAATCAATTCTATATAAAAATATTGTTAAGAGAATCGAGAAACAACGTGATCGCGTTTTTTCGCAGATATTGCAGAAACTTTTATTTACGAGTTATAATAAATAATAGAGTTTATTAGACGCTGAATCTATGAAACGGTACTACTAAAGTTAAGTAATCTTTGATACACTTTGTGCATAAGTACTTGTGTAATACATTACCACATCTACAAAGTAACCAGCAGAATGAACATTATCTAACATCAGCCAAAATCTAACTCGACACTTCGGGTTTTCCTTACATGTAAATGCTTTGGCAAAGTCTATTATTTCCCGAAACGAATTTCTTCTAAAATGTTTCATTTGTTACTCATTTTGTGATTTTATTTATGACTCATAAACCTGCTTTAATTAACACCAAGTGCCAATTTTATTATGCACTAAAAACTAAGTATCATCCGTTTAACATAATTCAAGCTATAATTAAATTTTACTTATTAGCTATTATTATCTTCGATAAGTGACATCTGAACATTAAAAGAAACGACCTATTTTGAGCAGAATTAATAAGAAATTTTTATCAAGAAAGCTTTTCTTACTTACAAAAATTATATGCATTTAGAACATAAAGATCAAAAATTATATTTAGCAACTGTATAGTATTGTAAAAACTTATTTTTCAAACACTTGATTATAAATTTTTCTGTAATAAGCATGCGATAAGTTGTTTGAATATGAAGAATTGTGTAAAGAGAAAAATTGTGTAGATTATTAAAGAAATTGAAGGTAAATAAATGAAATGGCTAGCTATGTTGTCAATTTTTATTATATTATATAAACGACGTTTCGGTTACTTTTTTTGTAACCCTTCTCAAGTCACTAAAAATATATATTGATCATTTATTACAGTTTTTGTATGATTTTATTTATGACCCGTGTCTCTTATTTCATATTCACCTCATGTTTCCAAATTTGTATCATGCTAACGTTGTTCGGCTAACAATAAATGTACCGTGACATTACTTAAAAAACTCATATTAGCTATAATATGCTAAATTCTTGATTGAGGCGTTTTCTATTTTAACATGTTTATTACATATATGAGATTTCGTCTGTACGTCATAAAAAGTTTTTTTGTAAGTGCAAAGTTTAATAATTGTTTATAGTTAAAAAATATTGTTTCTACTTATTGAATTTGTATATTTTTAGTGACTTGAGAAGGGTTACAAAAAAAGTAATCGAAACGTCGTCATTTATATAATGTAATAAAAATTGACAGCTTTAAAACTTTTAAACCTTTAAGACTCTAAAACCTTGGTTTTTACACAAAAATGCAGTCACGAAAACCAAGATTTAAATCCTATATTATGGCAGTGTTCAAAATACGACGAACAAAGAACCAAATTTATAAAAAATTTGAACAAACTGAAATGGTATTTACCGATGACATACAGCATTCTACTCTCTAATCCCACGGTCACCATATGTAAAATATTATTGTCTTACCTCAAAAATTGTAATCTTCAATTATAATTTCATTTTTGTATTGCAAAATAATCTCAAATTAAGAGATTAAAATTACTAAGAAAAAAAAAGGACAGCATAGCTAGTTGTTTCGTTCATATAGGTACTTGAATGATAGATGTCAGTAGAGTAAAAAAATATTTATAAAGAAATTTAATGTTTTCCTTCAAAAAGCAGAAGAATCTAATCTGTGAACCTTACATATGATATAATAGGCACTAAACCCGCGTGCATCTAGATAAATGTATTTGATTTTAAATAATATTTTAAAATTAGCGATATATTTTTTTTGATTTTTTTTATTGATTTAAAGTCATTTAAAAACACGTTACATTCAAAGGTGATGAAGTCAAAATGTTTTTCTTCAAAGCTAAATATATTATATACGTACGAATCCTTCTTTTCTCTCAGAAGTATTCCGGCAAATATTTATCAGACGTGTCTCGTGATTGAATCTGACGATGAATGAAATGGGACTTATGCCAAATCACTAAGTGCATTATGAGTTTCAGGTTCAAACCAAAAATAGTTTGAATTGCTGTATACTGAATTGGTAAAAAAAATTTTATTTACTCAGAAAGCTTGGAAAGCAAATCATATTCAGAATTTGAGCAATATATCTGACCGCAAAGTATGAAACAAAAACCAAACGATTTCATTCAAATCGAAAATCTATTATTTAAATTAAGCTCATTTTTTATTACTAATTAAGTTTTGGACATTGAATAAATAATATCTTTTGTACTTTTTAATTAGCATGCAAAAGAAAACTTAAATTTAAACAATTTTAACGATAAAAAAAACTATAATTTTTAAAGCTATAAGTCTAAACAATATTTTTTATTGTTATTATAGCACTTGAAAATTTTATAGATAATTTACATATATCAATTTTACGACTGCAAATTAATTTTCCTATAAAAATTCTTATTTACATATTCATTTAATTATACATATCAATAAAATTCACTGTATTTTTAGCTTTATACCTAAACTCTGAGTAATTATATGTAAATCAGGGAAACCAACCAATTCAGTAATAATTCAGCGAAAACGAACGGCCTTTGCAATAAATCTATTACCCAAACGATTGCAAAACTCGCTTCGGAAAGCAAAAAAAAACTTTAACTTCTTCCTCGTTCACGATATTCCCGAATCGTGCAATTGCATCACGCGCGAATTAGCAAATGCACACCGTCTTTTTCCTCGCGACGATTAAGTCAGTCGCTCGACTATCCTATACCTACGATGCATTTTTCTTTTGTGTCTTCTATCTCTTACTCACTCGCTCGCGCACAAGTCGATGATTTGTGCGTCCTTGTGATATGCATCCGTGCATAATGAGCGCTATCTCACTTTTATGTGTACCGGGTCTTAGGTGTAGCTTTTGAGTCATGTACGTTACCTTTAAACGCTCGTCGAAGCGGAACGCGCTTTAACGAGTTTGACGAGCTCTGTAAATATCGATTTCGTGTTACCAAGCTTTTTATCATAATTTGCGAAAAAAAAATTGAACGTGAAAGCGTTTGGGTAAAGCGTGAAAGTCTGTATTTAAGATGAGGAATATAGTCTGTGTAAAAAATAAGGGATTCAATAATCAGTTGAGGGAAATGGTTTGAAATATTTATTTTTATGTACAAACAGACTAATTATCGAAATTCTCAAGTATCTATATACGTAGTTTGCTGAATCTTTTAAAAATCAACGACAGGTTTAAGTTTTGGACAGGGTATGCCAGCAATGATTTTCGCTTTTATCAGAAGTATGTCAATTTTCGTTGAAATTAAATTTCATAGTATTTTCTTCATTTGAGGAAAATCTGATTAGCAGAGGTTAAATGAACCGACAAAATGGCAAGTTTGAGTTCCGTATGTAACTCGATTTCCTATCTCTTTTAGCTTGGGGTCTCCATCCCTGATCAAATTTTATGTAAGTTTTGAAACATCACTGCAGAAATAATGAAATTGTCTTTTTACTTTTATCCTCGCGAATCCTGAAAATAAATGAAATTAAAAACATCAGTTTCAATTGCACGTTCGAAATCACGTGCTCTATCATTATTTGAAATAATGCATTTATTCAAACAGTTTTAGGAATTACAAAATTTTTGTTATGTTGACTAATTACACAGCTATAGAGTGTAATTACACAGCTGGAGAGTTTGAAATGTTTGCCTGATAATGTCGCTGATTCCGTGTAAAAAAGCGCACCTCAGAATCCGGTTCAAAAAGCCAATATCTTAGAGTACGGCCCAAGAAAGGTGATATCTCAGAATTCGATTCAAGAAAGGTGATATCTCACCAACACCTATTTTTCTCTCGACTGAAACCGACAGGAGATCCTATCGGTTTCAGAATCAAAAGTCGGTTTTTGATTAAACTTTGCACATTGGTAGATTTCGCCAAATAAGCCAAATACGCCAAATACGCAGTTAAAATTTCAAGTTTTATATGGGCTAGTTTAAAAAATTTCAACATGTTTTTATAACTTTTAACATAGGATCTTTATGGGACACAATGATTTTGACACTCTAAATTTAGAAATTCTGATATTAATAAAAGACAGTTTTTGCAATTTCAAATCGATTGGTGGGCTATGTGAGTATACAAGAACAAATTGAGAAATGAAAAAGAAGTGCCATAACCTCTATCAGTCGCAAATAAATAAGAGTATAATAATGCGGCATTACCAAATAGGTATTGCAGTGGTAGGATAATTGAGTTTAGTCAGAGCGACGATCACCTTGTGTTTGACTCACTGTGTACGGATAGAATCTCCTTAATTAAGGCCATGTTTTTGAACTTTATTTACGTAGAAATTCTTTGAAAATCTTACAATCGAATTGGATTTACGGACACAATCCAAATGTAAAGAACTTCTACGTAAAGAAATTTAAGATATCACCTTTTTGGAACGGATTCTGAGATGTTGCTTTTTTATGTATGGAAGGAAAGATATAATATATACATATATATATGGAGAGATATTCTTAGCAAAAATTAGAAGAATATTTTGTAATGTAACTACAGACTGCGAAAGTGAAAAAAATTACATTAATTTCTAGTAAATATAAGTAGGGGCATATCATTTTTTTATATAATATAATACTTTGAAAAACTATTGTAATTTTTTCTTTTTTGACAGTCTATGACTGGACTGCAGAACACTATTGTAATTTTTACTATAGAGAATTTCTTTTCTTGCACTTGTACTTTGCTTGTAAAACAATTCAGAATTTATTGAGTACTGCATATATTATAGAGCTTATTATCGTTAACGAAAATTTATTATTGCGACACACGTATTCATTTTACCGTGACTTTAAAAATTTCTTTTGACAAGTTCAACTATACTTACACTAGTTACCAATATTCATTTATAAATATATTTTCCACAAGTTATCACGCTGGATTCTTTTAGTGAATAGTATTAGAAGCTGTAAGCACTGTTGCTCATAACGATCCCAACGTTTGCGTTCACATACGAATCTAAACCATTACATTTACTCACGCACAAAATTATAATTTCATTCGTACACAATACATCAATTATCTTCACTGTCTTCGTATGGTAAAAAAAATGTCTTGTTATCAGCTGGTTTAACTTGTCGCCTCGTTAACAACCACCTCTAACACCCGCATCTGTAAACTCAAAGCCCACCTCCAATGCAAACCTGGTATATATACACTGCGGATACGCGACAGACACATTAGCGTTTCACCACGTGGCACATCCTCTTAAACACGCGCCAACTCTACCTATATACATTAAGAAGCTATGACTGAACTATTTTTGTTAGCTCCCTCTCTCTCTCATTATATCTGCACACGTCGTCTAGAGATTTATAGGCCTCGCGACGTTAACTGCACATGCACGTTTCGCGTCTGATATGCTTGCGATCGGTTCGGTTTATTATTATGCGACACGTCGAGACTCATCTTCTTTTTTTTTTTTATGAGCTGGCTACTACTGGTCCGAGTCTTGAATGATCGACTAGAACTGTTGACACCCGCGGATCGTTTGTTGCGCGCAGTTGTTATACTTGTGATAGATGGTAGCCGATGCTCGAGGAAACTCATTTTCGGTAAATTGGATTTAAGAAAATTCTGTGTTGTGCAAATACAAAGCTGCCAGTGGCCGTACGAAAATAACTTTGAGTTGCAGACGTGATTGCTATGATTTATTCAGTGAAACTTTTAGTTATACGAAAGATTAACGTTTTCGTCTTCTTACGGAGGACTTTTTTGAACGTACGTTGAACGTTGTATGTATACTCAAATGAATTAAAATAAATTCGTTTAAAAAAAATTCGAATGAAAGTAAAAATAAATTTTACAAGAACTAATAATTATTTTCATACGTTATTCGCCCTTTTCAAAATCCTTATGCTTACTGGCAGCTTCACTACATTTAATGTCAATATTCTAATTTATTAGTTTTGTAATGATGTTTTACTATTTAAGGCACATGTAAAAGAAATTTATAGTAGTACTGGATTAACCACTTACTTGATGGACTTTAACGTTATGTTTCATCTTTTCAGTGTATGTATACTCGGATACATAACTGTATCCAATGTTTTTTAAAGGAAGATCCCAATACATATCCCCATTAAAATTGCAAATAAGACATACGAAACTTGTATTATCATTTAGAGTATAAAAAGATGTTAATTAAAAAAAAATTAACTCCCGTACTGGCGTTCTATTACATGTAAATGGAAGCAGACGAATATAGAAAGTTTTAACTAATTCGAAAGGAAATTACTTTACTGTCATGTAAGGAAGTCAATTTTTTTTTAATTTATATTGTTTATGCTCTAACTGATGATGTAATTTTTGCATATCTTGCCTAAAGCTTTTATTTGATTTTGAACTCGCTTGAGGAACTCCTTTAAAAAAATTATGTTATATACTTAAGCTTTTATTATGTGAAATATGTAATTTGATTTGCATTACTTTGAACGATGGGAATGATGTGTTACTCACACGTAAATTAATTCTAAATAAATTTAAGGTGTATCCTTAAACTCTACAGTGTAAATATATCAACAACATTTTTTTACGATAATTTATACAAATAATAAAAATTGAAGAGTTTTTTTTATGTTGAAGTTACAGAATAAGTAGTTCTTTTAAGATTATGTAAAATAAAAGATTATGTAGGATTTAAAGTTTACTTAATTATTATTCTTATCATAACTCAACTACATATATATGTCTATATCAAGCGAGGTTAGCGAAAATTTTCAATGAAAGATTATAACAAATTAGTTGAATGATAAATATAATTAAAAAACTTACTTGAAATTAGACTACCTTTTTATGACAATTATAACAAATAATTCTTTATATTTTTAATCTTATACATTATAGTAGACATGTATCGTTTTAAAGATCCTGATTCACACGAGTTCATGTATCTATATAATGATGAGGTGAAGTCATAATGTCTACGTTTTGAATCGTATTGAGTTACATTAGACGAGCCAAAATTTCCGCACCACTTGAACAAACCTACATTTTTGAATTACAAACTTCTAGTTGTAGTATAGGAGAAACAGCACAATTTTCTTTGAAATCTCTTAACTTTTCTTCATGTACAAACAAATGTTTATCGTAATATTGCATGATTGTCATTCATGACGCGATTCTTTAAAAATTTAAATCAATATATTTCAAAATTTACATAAATAATATAACAATTAATAATAAAAAATGTTTGCCTCACAAACTGAGCTTTTATCAATAACATTGTAATTAAATGTTTTACCATAATTATAATTTGTATGAATATATTAAAAAAAAAACATATTCCTTTATCATATAATCCACCAGTAAATCCACAACTGCTACGTATTATTTGCATTTCAAATTTTTTGTAGTAAAAAGATATACTTAAAGTATATTATCTTTAGAGTGGTTCTTTACACAGATAAACTTTTTTATTAAGCTTAAATGAATAATGTAGTAAACTACATTATCGACTATTATCAAGCGAGAAGTGGAACAAAAGATTACTTGAAGAAGTGAATCCGCAAGATGAATGCAAGTACATACTGGCACGAAATGCAAAAAGTTTGATGCATTGTGCACACTATCGCTATAGTTTTATAAAACAATATCAATTTTTCTTGTTTAATGATCGTTTCACACTGAACCATGCGCATAAAAACTACGATTGAAACATAAAACTTTAATTGAATTTTTATTATAAAGTCTATAAGTAGAATTTTTATGTTTTACAGATAAAGACTGATGGTTATTTTATAGCATCGCTTCATACATACAAACTTTCTGAAAACCGTTGTATAACCAAAATTTGACACTTGTATTGGTTAAATTGCATTTTATATACCTTAACAAGATTAGGAATTTCGCAACCTTATAACACCTATCTGTATAGAGAGAATATTTACCGCCTTTTGCTATTAAAGCATCGTGTACATTGATATAACCAGCTTTCTTATCAAATTTCAATGTTGACTCAATAAATGCAAGTCTTAATAAAAAAAAAGCAATTTACACAACAGATTTACCTCGAATCCATCAAGATTTTCGCACTCTTATCACCTTACGTGTCCACATGCGATTCTGAATTACGCGTGGAACACCTGAACGGGCAGCAGCACCAGCAGCTTATCTCTTTATACTTGCTTACCCGTATTAATCAATTCTCCTATCGTCCATTGTGATAACACAATTCCAATATGCCCAGGCTAACCAGCGAACGGAAAAAACTTGAAGCACATAAACGGGGAAAAAGTTACTGGCTACTCTCGATATTCAATCGATTTTTATCTCAACCGTCGCGTCGTTCGACTTCCCAGTTGGTCAACGTAGAGCCAAGTGCGCGATAGCCGTCGTTGCCGCTGCCTTCGCTCCGTCTTCGCGCTCTCTAATTTTTTCGCCGGTACGCTAGCTTGTTGGACACAGTCGCGCGGCTGATTCTTCGCGCACCGAAAGCGATTTGATGGCCGGCGCGTATATTGTTTTGTACGTGTGTGCAGTGCTAGTCGATTGAGTTAACGCGAGTGCGAGTGAGCGATTTAATTATTTGTTGCTGGGCAGTCATTTTTATCTTCTTTTCTTTGAATCACAGACTGGGAAAAGGACTGACGGACTTCAAATTAAGAATCATTCGATAGCAATGCTGTTTAAAAAAATAGGGCTCGGTTGTTGCAGCCCAAATGAAAGAGATTGTAATTAATTGTGAACATATTAATCTAATGACAAACTATCTATTAAACAAATTTTAATATAAGTGGTAACATCAATTTGTTGGTATAATAGCAATGTGACATAATCTTTATAGTATATAATTTTTTAATATTTAATATTTTACAACTTAAAATAAACCGGTTTAAGCGAGGGTTTAAGTCCGGGATAAATGGTTAGCTTCGACTAATTATGATAAAACCTCAGCATCGCGATCACTTAACGTCAAAAATCAAATTCTCTTCCCTGTTCAATCTTATATAATATAAAAAACTTAATTACTAGTATGTAAATATTAAATGAAGAATATGGATCTTTATTAAAATATGATGGGCTTGAAGTTTGCATTGTTGGATAAAGTTTGTTAATTTGTTTATTTCTCTTTATATTCGGTTAAAAATTTGTTTAAAAAATATGTTAATTGATGGGTGCATTTGCAGAAAGTATAAAGAGAAGTGAAGAAGAACTAAGCTTCAAATTAAATTAAATAAGAAATAAATAATTAGAAACAATAATATGTTCGATGTCTGTTGTAATCTATTCTCGGTAAAATATAAGTTTCCTTGTAAATTATTTATATAATATAAATTATAATCCACGGTATTATAATTAGGCCCTTAAATTTTCAATATCGATATCAAACAAATTAGAAAATAAAATACGAAAGTAAAGAAACTAATTTCGTTCATGTAAGTCTGCGAAAATATTTACTCAAACTGAGAAGAAAGAGACGTAAATAAGAGATTCTAGAATAATTATGAAGGGGGTTTAAAAAAAAATATAATAGAGGCTATCAAAAGAGCAAGACCGAGCGTGTCGGAGGGGGCGGCCATGCTATATACAACTGGTTATCACCAACGATAGATCGAACTTTGGAGCGCGAAACTTCATTTCAAGGAATATTGTTCATGTATTAACTTCTTCCTTGCCGTTATTTTCGTGTAAACAACGCATTTACAAAATAAATCACAATACATCAATTATGTACTCAATTAAAACTAAAATACAGTGTGCAGTCGTAGGAAAAATTAAATAGAGATCTTCACCTTAATAAGATTTGTTTCTGATTGTACATTTATTTTATCGTATAATAATAGCGAAAATATAGTTATCTGTTTAATTAATTTTAATCAGTTTATATTATTGATAATTTGATAGATAAATTCTATTAATAAATTAATCATTTTATGTACGGAAATCAGTTTACAAGTAATTAAAGCCTTAAACAACGTAACAACTTTATTAGCTGCAGGGCGTATTTTTAAACATTTATTCACACTGCCATTATATTGATCAAATGATTCACCGATGTATGTTTTTAATCATTTTAAGTAGTGTCTTTTCGGGCTGACAGAAGAGTTAGCTGTAATAACAATGTGAATTATTAATTAGTTTTTTTCTTTATTTCCTAAAGATTTAGAAATTTATTTTGAATATTCATTTGTATAAAATACTATTATTAATAAATATGGACAAATTAAATGATGTGATAAATTAAAGCTTTATTTAGAAGGTTAAGAAAATTATGATAGTCAAGACAGATAATAAAAGAGCTAAAAAAGTTAAAGAAAAGTAATTTCTAATAATTAACTAAAGAAAATGAGGGTTCCTCCAGATATTGGTATGGCAGATACTGTTAATGAAAAAACAAACCTTTTAAGTCCAATAAATTTGACTGCTTCGTCGTCTTCTTCACTGACTAGTAGTATAGGGAGATCTTATGGTTCACTGGTGGACAACTGTCAACAAGTTGTGAAATCATTTTGGAATCGAAGCAAACAGGTATGGCTTACAGCTTAATTTTTTTTTAAATCGGAATAAAAATATAATATATACAAATCTTCAAATGTATAGTTTCAATTATACAATTGCTTACATAATTACATGGAGAAAAATGACACCTAATTTGATAGTGATTAGCTACTTTGCGCATTTCTAGTTTTATAGAGCTTATAATTTAAATAAAACATTTATGTAATCTGAAACTGATCACATTATTATTTAAAATGATTGAAGATAATTGAGCTTTACAGTAAGTATAAAAATTTTTAGTGATTGAAAAGTTACACTCTTATAAGGAACGTCTCCCAACCCGACCTCACCGATTTCAATATTCTTTTGATATGTTGTAATTCATCAAAAAATAAGTAACACGTGTTTTTTTTATCGGCGGAAAAACACCTTGAGGGGGTGAAATCCATTTTTTTTTAATGACTTCTTTTTTCCTTTTGACGTCTTGAACTTTTTTCTTCTCATATGATTAAACGTTATCACGACCAAGTTTACGGAGACCTCGCTTCGCAGCTGTGAGATAAAAGCTCTGCCTTTTTTTCATCGTCAGATTCGATTCCCTACTCTGTTGACTTCGCATCACTGCCTACGCATGAAGAATTGTAACACATGTAATCGCGTTTAGTATCTGAAATCCGTTTAATGTGAAGACACGTTTTCTATCATTCAAAATAACTGCGTACTCTCGTGCGAGTCTAAGCGTGACAAATATCGATTTTTAATTTTTTTTCTCTTTCCAGTTTTTGTGCTAAAATTTTGCATGGTAGGATGGTATTTTTTTATATGTAAAATGTCATTTTTATTATTTCCCAATTTTTATAACTAAATCAGTACATTATATAATTTTCAAATGCGAATGTAATGACATTTTCAATTAAGTTGAAATTTATATACTCAATTTGCAATTACTTAAAAATGACTTTTTATATAAAAGCAAAATATTTTAATATCGTATAATCAAATTTAATAATAATAGTATATGTTAACTGTAGAGTTTTGACGTGGTAGCTTGTTATAATCAGGCAGTACATCGAGCAATTCAGAAACAATGGTCGAAGGTATTTATTGTCTGGATTTCACAATACATATTGATAAACTGTTTATTTTTTTTTGAAAGATATATCCCATTTAAAAAAAAAATTACATTAATCAGTTTTGTTAAACATACTTTATACTATACATATGCTAATCCATTAACGACAAGAGATTCCGAATTTTCAACAAATTTTTCAAGGCTTTTTTTCAACTAAAAAAAAGGTTTGAAAAAATTTGAAAAAGAGTATATCCGACGTATTTTGAGCTGTTCTTTCGAATGGTCATACCGAT
>UELU01136077.1:3101-15443 GCA_900490025.1 Megastigmus dorsalis | reverse complement strand
AAATAAATGTTCTGTTAACATAACGATTTTTCCGTCTTCCATTCTACAACGATTCGTTGTTAATGACTATATATAATAAGCAGATAATTTTAGATCAGGACGTAATATCGTTCAAACAATATAGGTAACGCGTCGTATAAATGAGAATCCAATCGTACATCTGTCAATCTTATTCGGTATATGTGCATATTAAAGCAATCCCAGCTTTATATAGAATATTCGACTTGTAAATAAAATTTCTTCTAATGAAAAGTAATGCTGATGAAAATCCACCCTCAGTTGATATCAGAAGCTAAATCTCGATGACACGCCGACAATATTGTGCGCAGGGTTATGGACATTATAAATATTCCGCAGGCATAAAGGGCTCAACTCCGTCCGTTCGTTTTATAAAGTCGTATAATGGCTATGCAGGTCGAGTGTAATCTCGCGAGGGGCCGGCACACGCACATCAGAGCTGCCGAGGTCACCATAAAAACTCGTAGCAAGCATTGAAATCCCATTACGACATAATCGTTAAAGAGGAGCTTCTCGCGGCTCCTAACTCTATTAAATGCCGATAAATAACCCAGCTTTTGGAATTCTTTTTACTCTGACCCGCGGCAGCAGCTACGAGGCATTTATAGCCCCGTATGCAAATGGCGAAGTTATCTCCTGTTTGGCGGGCCTGCCGTACCGCGCTCGCGATCGCGGGGGCAACGGTGCATCCGCGGTATGTATAGGCATCGACGGCACATACGCGTCCCGATCAAAGGTGCACGTGCGCAACTTTCACCGATCTCGATCCGCGTCCGAGTATACGTATACGAAGCGATGCATATGTAGAGGCGCCGAGCTCAGGTGCAGTGGTACACAGAGGGGGAGCCGTTTTGTACACGTACACATAGGCTGCGGAGAGCGGCAACGCGGTGTACACTCGGTCCGCAATGACAGTAGCATCCGGTGTGCGAGCTTAGCGCTCAAGGACTGCGCCGGAGGGAAATTTACGATCGGTCAGGGGGCCTCCCCAAGCTGCACGCTCACCTACGGCGAAAAAGATTGACTTTCGTATACTGGATAGGTGCAGTGGCGATAGGAGCTGATGCTGCCGCTGCACTCGTCCGTCCATCCATCCTGGATCCTCTCTCTAGCCCTCCTTTCCCTCCCTCTCGCACACACACCATCTCTCTTTGCATTTTCCGAGAGAGATCCGCGCGAGTACGGGCCAAGTGTGCGGTGCAATATGTGTGTGCGCGCAGCGAGGATAGAATATGTAGGTATTGGGAGAGAAGAGGTCGCCGATGGGAACACGAGAAACTCGGCGTCCGGCGGCGATTGTGTCGATGCCACGTATATACGTACGTGTCTCTTGCTCTAAAAGGATTCCCTGTATACCTGTATATATATATATATATATAAGCGTGTATGTACTATCTTTGGCCAGTCAGCTCTCTTGCGAAAAATGAAGGATGCTTTTCGATTTTGCAGCTACTCGCGAGGAGCGAGAGCTCCAGCACCGGAGAGGAGAGACTCTACCTCCCGACGTTTACGATATCGACATATATCCCAAGGAGACGAATGATTTCCCGATCATTTCCTTTACAAATGCTACCGCGAGATCTTTTTCTCCTCTTATATACCTATGATCGTGCTTGCCCCGCCATTTAAGACGGATATCGCATATTTACTTCTTTTAGCGATCTTCTTATTTTAATCCCTCTACAGGAATTATACATCTCTTTATACGTATATATAAACTCGTTTTAATGTAGACAAGAATAAGGAATTTCTAGTTTTGCTGTATGAATTTTACTTTAGTCGCGTGTCAATAGAAGTTAGTATATCGACGTTTCAACCTTTTCAGAATAAGTTTAAAGGTGTTTTCTTGCAGATAAGCAATATTTCAAGAGTAATATCTGTGCTAGCTTTTTTATATTAGTTTAGCAAAAGAAATTAAATAACTTTCTAATTCTAAAGAAAGCATCAAGAACGGGTTGAAAAGTTTCGGATTATTTTTGAAAATAAATAATAATAGAACAATAATAATTGGTGTAAACTTAACTTTTTATAACTAGAATGTAGCAATTAAGAAAATGGTTCAAGAGTGTTTTGTAACTTTATCATTTACCAAGAATTATATCACGGATGATAAAAGTTAGAGAGCCTATTATTTAACGTTCTTTTTTACGATTCATTACTTAATTTTGTTTAGCTACGACAAATTAAATTAGTTAAATGTTTCATCAATGATTAAGTTGAATGATTTTACTTATGCAATGGTCCTATATTCAGTATTATATTATAGTGATCAGAATTTACGTAAGTTGTACCTTGCGCAACTAAAGAAAATCATGACAAAGTAAACAGAATCTTGCGTATATAAAACAACGATGAGAGTGTAAATGGAAGCATTATGATGCTGCGAAATCATCCATTCTTCCACACCCTCGAAAGAAAACTTTGAAAAAACTAAGTTTCTCCTGCAGCTTCGGAATGACGCATCGAGAAAATCGATCGAAAGAAAGAAACGAAAAAAACAAAAGGTAAACCATTCGATACGGAATTATGCTTAAAAATACGGAAAGCAAAGCGTCACACCGGTGAAATTTCGTTATAGACCGGTGATAGTGCTTTCCCATTTTACGCTTATGCAGTCGGCAAAGGAAACTATAAAAGGAGTGCAACCAGAGGAAGCTTGAAAAATAAGAATCTTTTGCTTGACTGTGCAATGAGTTTTTGCAATCTGAAATTTCCTACCTCACGAGTAAAGTCCTATGAGTTGATGTATTTTGAAATTTTTACCATTCAGAAATTTTGTCCATCGTGTCTATACATAAATTTTCTTAAGGTAAATGTACCTTTTATCTACTTATAATTTATAATTTTACTTCTATAAAGTCATTTTTAAGTTTAATTTACGTCATATATTTTATGTAATACTCGTAAAAATTTGTTTAACTTTACCTTTTTTTTATGCAAAAAATTGTTTTTATAATTCAAATCTTTATGTAAAATAACAAGTAAAAATAGCTATGATTTCAAAAGAAGTAGCTAAAATACATTTTGCTAAACACATCTTGTGTATTAAAAAAACTGAGTGAATTTAATTAAACCGTAGCTTCCCTGTATCAAATAGTTGCTCTAGTATATACGATCGTAGTAGCTGATTAACAACGCGAAGCACTTCCTATGTTTTCGCATGCAAATGGAAATTTGAATCCACAAAGTAATATTTTATAATAAAATAAACTTATTCTTTATAGACTCTTAAAAGGATTACTATAATTTAAGAATTCGTTATTCCATTGCATGCAATACTTTGTAGCTTTCAGTATTTTTGTATTTATACTGATATTTCATTTGAAAAATTGCAAATAAAGAAACTCTATGTTATAATTTATATAGTAAATAGATAAAATAATCCGTAAGAAACGCTTACAGGCGTTTGAGATATAATACAAAAAATAATAAAAATTCAATGGCATGCAGTTTTTTTAAGGACCAATCACTTTATTCATATATACTTTAAAAACAGCTCAGTACGTTACATTCTACTCTAATTAATGGCAATTAAAAAGACTTTTATTTGTCTGTATCAAATAAAACCTCATATTTTACTCATTTAAGAAAACTAGCAAGGAATATTTTTATTTCGAAAAAACAGTTTCAATATTTGCTGTAAGATATCAACTTTTTTTTATTCGAAAGTAAATTTGTGCAAATTCTAAGTGTTCATATTTTATTTTTTTGCTGTAAAATTTGCTCTTCAAAGTATAAGGAATTACTGTGATTAAGATTTTAAACAGTATAAGGGCAAACGTTGGGCAATAATTGAGTAGCCTTGCTGCTCCCTAGTTCTGTAGTTCATAGCTTCCTTTTTCCCTAAATTATTCAACTCAAAGACGACGTTTTGGAACTGTTCGCCGTCAGGCAAGTTATGATCGACTAACTGAGAAACTTTCAGTTAATGGATTCCAACACTACTACCCGGACTGGGACACGTTCCTTTGGTGTGCCGTGAACTCTTTGTGTTTAACTACTCCGAAAGAAAATATGTGTACGTATTAGTTAAATTGAGCCTACTGAAAATGTTTTGTGCGTGTCTGATCTATATTTACTTTCAATATCTATATAAATATGTACCTTATATTTGAAATAAATCTATTCCTTGTCTGTCACGTAGAGATCACTGCTATCAAATTTATTTCCTCTGTAGTATTTTATTATTAATGGGTGAGTTTAGTGTAATAATGAAGATAACTATAATTTAAGTATTGCATAGATAATAGCTCTAGATGCTGAACATATTATACAGACACTTATTATTATAAATCTATGATCAATTTAATGCAGCTTTTCCACGTTGATTATGGTAAATGAATTAAGAATCCTAATATTTTTATTAATGAAACAGTGATCTACAGAAGCAAACTATTGTAATTGAACGCTTTTAATAGCGAAGTATTAATATTTTGATCAATTACAATTAGCTACTACCTAGTTACAAGATCATTGGAATCAATATCTGTATAATATGTCTAATTTGTTCAAAAATGTATACTTAAAATTATTCATTCGGCTAAAAATAGTGAAACATTTTTCTATATGTATACACAAAATTTCAAACATAGCATCTTAGATACAAATCTAATAAATGGAAAAAAAATTGATATAGCGATCCAAGAAGATAATCGTAGATAGGTACTTAATAAACATTCCGCATAACACTTTCTCTATTTCCCGCATAGTCTTTTTCTCCATCTTAATTAGTACACGGAGAGAAATTCCCAAGTAAAAATTACAATAGTAGGTGCTTTGTCATCCAATCACAGACTATAAAAAGTGGACAAAATAACGATAGTTTTTAGTAAAAATTATTATAAATAAATATTATATGCACCTAGTAATAAAATTTAATAGAAGCTATTGTAATTTTGTCCACATTTGATAGTCTGCGATTGGATCACACAATACTGTCCGTTTGTCCCGCTAAAAATTCCCACCTCGTTAACAGATTCTCCGTACATAAACAATGGTAAACAGAGCCAAGCAACCATGCATATACACATACAAGTCTCGAATACGAAAATTACAAGAATTCCAGTGCGGCGGGCGGCGCATACTCGTGGCTGCTATACCTCATGCACTTTCGCCCTCCTGCATCGCCGACAAAACAGCTATAAGTACTCGGCCCGCGAAACTCTTCTTCTGCGACAAACCTCGTCACGCTCGCGGATCTTAATATAAGTATATATAAAAGCCGTATCGCCGGGGCGCGTTTTTCCCGCTCGTATAGATGCAGCTCGCGCGGAAGCTCGGGCGCGATCCGCGCGCAATTTAACCAGTGCAACGATCTCGAAACGTGTCAAGCGGGACACTTAATTAGAAATCGATTGGCGCCGCGCTATACCGAGCGATTGCAGGCTTCTCTCCCCCATTAGGCGCATGCCTCCTCGTTTATGCTCCTCTCGGCTGCGCACGATCATTCACTCTTGCCGCTCGATTCCCCCCTCTTATACTTAGGATTCGACTTTCCTTTTTCATTTGTATATCGAAGCAAGGATGTGGATCGTGCAGCTACGGGGATTTCATATCTACGCGACCTATGGTTTGGTTCTCTTGGTCACTTGGAAAATCTTGGCCAACTACGTCGGATCGGATGTGGAGCACTGAGAATTTAGGACTAAGCAGATGCATACCAACTTATACCTACCAACAGACATTCGTCAAAAGAAAAGAAACCTTCTCGAAACAGAAAAACTCGAGATTCATAAACTCCTAAATAGATAGATCAATTTAAATATAAAGAATATACAATTGTCCCCATCTTATAATCCATTATTAAATTGCATCATTACTGATAAGATCTATTATTTATGTGTACCATAATTAAATAAAAATGTTAATAAAATGTAAATAAAAAGATTCAAAGTCATAAAAATGTCAAAAGATATAAAGTGTGCTGCGCATGTACATACTTTTGTAACGACATCATCACTACGATCATATACTTGCGACGTTAAAGCATATTTTTTAATTGGAATATTTTTAGTATCAGCACGGCAAGCTCTGATTAATACTTCATTTATATAATATTAAATTTTTAACAAATTTCAGAGAAAATCTTTTTTGTTATTAATCTAAATGTCTTTTTTATACACTTAATATGTGACATTCCCGTTAAAAATATCGCGTGCGTTTATATAAAATAACAAGTAGGAAAAGTTTTATCAACTTCAGAGAAGTCGGATCGTCTAGTGAACAATTTTAATCATGCAAGCATCAGTGTATCGAAATATACGTACTGATTATAATTTGACCCCATACTTATATGCATATCCTAATTATATTTTTATCATGTACCTTAATTTTCTTAATTAAATATTTTTTTTGTGCACTAGATGATATATGTTTTTTGAAAACTTTCTTTTATTCTTAATGTACATGATAAAAATTAAATGCAATAATTATTAATTCTTCATATTAAATTATTGAAATTATAAATTCGTATTAATAATTATTTTTGAAATGGAATGTTCATTCCATGAAACATTGAGATGAAATACAGTTGACAGTGAAACAAAAAAGAATCAATCAATAATTAAACAATAATCTTGCTTTAATCCAGTAAAACATCGGTATTGAAATAAGTATTGGAAAGATTAGCGACCATTTTAAAATGCAGAAATAGTTTACGTTATGTATTAATAAGAAGTTAATATATGACAGTGGTCTTTCAAAAGTCAAGTATATAACAATGATTATTTAATTATTCAAACCAACTATTCTTATAATTCAGAGTAACTTATAACCACTCTTAAAATGTTTTTTGTAATTAATCTAAATGTCTCTTTTTTTACACATAATTCAAGTGAAATATCGTTCATAATGTTATAGTTTCATAGAAACATAACAAAATTAAGGCATAAATTTATAAAAATTGTAAATGTATCATTAAAAATTCTTTAAACGCAAGTAGTAACATTACATGAGTAAGTGAATATCGGAGATTCAATTCAACATTTATATAGAATACATCAAATGAACGTTGCCTTTGAGACACCCCACGATTGCGGCATCACCTTCATTAATAACAATACAACAGCTCACAAACTACAAGAACTAAAAAAGTACCATATACCCCCAGTTCAATAAATAATAATATTCGTAATCAAGATTGGCTGCAGTAGAGTCGTGTCGAGCGGTGAAGGTCATCGAATTCGCACCTACTGCCGAGCAACAATGCATTCCTCACCGGGACGTCGCGAAAGAGGTAACTCTTAGGGGGTCGTGCATAATCTTCATCGTTCCGCAAGAGGCTCGCGTAACCGCGTTGCATTAGTTCCGTTTGTTTTGTTCCATCACCTCTGGCCAGGTAGTTGGCGCAATTAAGGATTTCCTCGATCTTAAAATTTTTCACCGGCTCCTCGGCTTTCTTCACCGCCTCCCTCTCCAGCTTTTTCTCTTCCATTGTAGCCTCGGTCTGGAGCAACTCGTCCACGTAGTACTCGAGCGGCAGTTTCGCCCAGGGATTACTAGAGACGCTCGCGGGTTCGCGAAACTCTTGTACATCGAGGCTCGAGACAACTTGGGATAACCTTTTCACGACCTTACGCAGCACATAGTGCTCGTCTGCGTTCTTGCGTATCCGTACTTCCAAACTGCCTTCCTGTAACAATTATACGTAACGATACGATTCGTTTTACGCTACTTTTATTTACTTTGTCGATTGCACTACACGTACTAGCTGTTAAACTCAATTATAAAAATTATGGAAAGCGTGAAGAAAAAATGAAAAATGCGTTTTGAACCGGATTACTTGAACGGATTGAGCTCGTCAATAAGATGACAATTCTGCCCTACTTTATGATGCAAATAATATGCCACTTTATATAGGCTCTGTATATAGGCTAATCTGCTAAATTTTCTAATTTATATATTTTAAAATCTTGTCTTACCAGTTTTCCAAAAGATTTTGTCCAGAATCTCTCATTTCTGAATTCTAAAACTCCATCAATTATCAATGCCTCACTTATGCATTTCTCTAGTTGTTCATCCATATGATGAGATAATTTCTACAACAATCAAAATATACATATACAAATAATTAATTCTTAATGGGTTAAAGATATATTGTGTGAATTACAGATTCTTTCTAAATTGCCACGCATGATAATAATAATAATCGAATCAATAATAACCATTAAAAATAGTCCAAAAGAATGAATAGCTAAAAGCTCGGGGACATTGATAAAAATGCTAAAGCTATGGTAATTGAAAAATATTAAAGTATTGTGAAAAATAAATCTTTTATAAAATTCTTTTATCAACTTTATATCAACGGTAAACAAAATATAATTAATTTGTTAAAGAAAAGCTACTAAATGAAGGTATTTGTCAGGTATACTCTGTTGAAAATTTCTATAATACTGTAATTTGAATTTATATTTAACCGTATATTTAAAGAGTAAATGCTAGTATAGATGTGTAAATTTAATAAATGTGTAAATGTATACCACTAGTAAATATTCATCGATTGCTGTTACACAACATTCTCTTACTGTTCTGTCATTCTCTTGGGTAGTCAAAATAAAATATGGGTATAGGTATGTATTCTATATTTAATTCAATGTTTCTTAACCTTACGAGCTTTGCTGTTCAACATTACTACTGTTCTAATAATAACGATTCTATCAATGAGTATCTAAAAATAAGTCAATCCACTTTTATTTTATATACACACAGTATCTAATTTATAAGATTCACTCATAAGAGCGTATAAAACTTTGCGTTGTGGGAACAATATAAATAATTAAGCTATAAAAACCTAATACAAATATTTAAATATTACCTATCTTTTACCGATAGATAAATATGTATCATCTTGTAGAAATTATAAGCTTTTTTAAATATAAAATGATATTTCGAGTTAAGCTTTTCAACAGAACCTTCGGTTTTATTTACTGCAAGCATAATACTACACGTAATACTGTAGGATCAAATTATTAGAACATTACTTAGATTATTAGACTTTGTATCAAAGAAATTACTTTTCTGTCATCTTTTATATAAAATTTTCAATGTTTTCTACATAATAAATCTTTAAAAGTAACCCCTTTAATAAAAATATATTACATTTTTTTATTCTTTTATACTCGTCATTTGCTATTTATCCAATTTTTATTCTATAGTATCTTTGCCATTATGCGAAATCAAAAATATTGAAGTACGTACTTGCAGAATAATCGATGCGGTATAAAATGATAAAGGTAACATCGATGCAACATTCAGACCAATTACCGCAAAAGTTGCCGCAGTATCAACAGTATGTAGTTCCCTGCGAAAAATTAAGATCGAATTGTCAAATGATCTGCTTATAATTAAGTAATCAATTCATTGATTTATTTTTATTTCCATTTCAGTTATCGTCATAACGTCTAGCTTCCTTTTCTCTTTTACACGTATATTTTGTATATTTAGAAATTATAATAATATAATAAATTATGGTATGTACAAGAAAGAATTAAAATGTACATTCATACATTTTTACAATATTATGATCAATGAAATTATTTACAATAAATGTTAAAATAGATTTTTCACGAGTAGTACCTTCTTTAAGGCATTTAATTCTATCAAGGATAGAAATAAACACGTCCACCATTTCGTCCGCAAAACATTCAAGTACAACCAAAAAAATGTCATCAACATATCTTTTAAAAATAATTGGCTGAAAACCAACTTGGACAAAGCAACACCTTCTAATTTTTACATTACTAAATTAGCTACTACAGGTGACAGAGGTGATCCCATTGGACATCCATATCTTTGTTCATATATAATATTAACAAAAGAAAAAACTGTATTTTTAAAAATCTAATTAAGTGTCTTAAAAAAATTATCTTGTGTTAAACTAGTATGTATTTTAATCTCAGACCATTTATCTTGTATTATTTCATTTAACAATTTTAAAGGTGTATTCGTAAACAAAGATGCTACATCCAATGAGGCCATCATATGATCATTCAAAATAACAATATCTTTCATTATGTTATGAGAACTCCAGAATTTGTTTTACCAACTATTTTAATCAATATATCAGACAAAAATCTACCCAATTTATAAGTCGGTAAATTTATTGGTGATATTGTTGTTCTATAAGTCAACTGTTTTTATGAATCTTAGGAAGCCCATAACATTTAGCTACAGTATCATTTTCACATTTTAAATATTTAATCATACGATCATATATATAACCTTTTGTTACCTATGTGAATTCTTAATTTTCACATTAATGTAAAAAGACTGTAAGACCGATAAAATATATTATTAGTTTATTAAAGTACAGTCGACATAAGTAGCGTTTCTAAAATGTTTAGTTTTTAATTCATACTTTTTAAAGCACTGTTGGCTATTAACTTATGTTAGTTCTTATATGTTATTCTTCGTTACAGATTACTTTTTTTTTTGCATCGGGAATCTTATAATTCTTTCATTTGCTAATAAAACATCTATTATAAATATAAATATAAACATAATAATTTATTTAAAACAATAGTTGCACTTACCAAAAATGAATAACAGTGTGGACTCCACAAAGAATCACGAAGCTGATTACATTGCAACCGAGAATGGGGTTCACACCCTTTACTGTAGGGCAGGGCAATGCTGTACAGACGACGTGACTCAAACCTGCGTCGGGGTATGCAAAAATCGTTACAAGATGCGCAATCAGTCCTAATACAGCTCCTACTATCAGTCGACCCCTAAAAACATAATTTGTAAAAAATTTTATTCAGGAAAGTAGTTCATACCTATGATTTGGCTTTCTCATAGAAATATCTTTGTAATGAAGAATTTTTGTTTTTTTTCTTGGAAGTTTTTATTAGTAGAAGTGAGAACTTGAAACTAATGAGCAATTTTGATGTTGGATTAATAATTATCGATCTAAAAAAGAATGGAAATCGGTGAATTCTTGCAAAAAGAATCGAATAAAAAATAAAGCTAAGATAATAATATTATATAAAAGTCATGGAAAAATTTTCGATACGGTGTAAAGAGAGACGTATGTACGAAATTCTTTTTATACGGTCCCTTCGTTTAAGTTTGTATGTTCGTAATTTACACTGCAATTAAAAAGTGTAACTTTTTGGTTTTCCTAATAATCGATTATATTAATTATTATGAAGTGAAATCTAAAATCAATTCAGAGTAATCGTTAAATATATCAATATATTTAAAAATATAAGATAAAAACTTTTAAAAAATTTATTGATTATTTCCAAATCCTATACCAAATTAATGAAATAGAAATATACTTTGTCAAAAAATCCTTCTTATTGACATACATCGGATGTAATCAAATAATACAATTTGCTATTTTATATTAATTCGTTTCCATAAACAATTAGATAATCATATATGAAGAGCTTTAATACTTCAATATTCGAAGGTGTACGTATATAAAACGAGAATAGTTTTAAAAGATGTCTTGTATTATGATAATCTAATAAATATATTTATTGTTCACTTGAAGCTAACACTGAAAATAACCTTCGTATATTTCAAAATTCAAAAGAAATTTTTCCAAAAACTTTAAGTTTTTTTTATATTCATCATTATTCATAACTTCTGTATAAAAAGTTAACTCTCATAGTATTTTCTTCGGGGTTGCATTCAGTGCGACATTTCATTATAATTAATTTTAGTATCCAATATTTTTTTAATTTTTATTTTTGAAAACTATTACATATGCAACATCAATCTTCATTTCTAGGGCCTATTCAGTAAACCCCCGATACGCGGGTCTCATTATTTTGCACTAAATGTAATTCCTAAAAGTTTCGAGAAAATTCAGGACCCGCATGTCCAGTCATCTTCTCGTAAGTAGAAAGCAGTTGGGAAAATTGTACTTACAATAAATAGTATATTGGGTAACATTTAATAAATATTACCGTCACACAAAAATTGCTCAAGAGCCTAAGCAAATTTTGCTGCATGTATTGCAAATAAAAGATCTTCTTTTACAATAATTTTAAATAATTTAAAATGCATTTTCTTCTCCCGCCTTTCATACTCAGTAAGAATTACGATTCGAAATGCTGCTCAGAACCCGAATTCAGCAAGCTCTGCATGATGCTGGTGGTCTGAATCGCAGACAATACGGGTTTAGCTAAGGACGGTCGACGATCGGAACCATCCGAAATGTAGTCGACTCCTTCGACAGAGCACAAACGAAATCTTACAAAGACAGACCAATAGTGATCCTGATAATACTGGACGTACGAAACGCCTTTAACTCAGCAAGATGGGTGGACATCAACCGGGTGTACTCCAACGTCTTCCCGTTGCCGCCTATCTTCT